>PVIU01006038.1:0-105904 GCA_004026605.1 Ondatra zibethicus | reverse complement strand
AAAAAAAAAACCTATCAGATTGTCATAATAGGTTCTGGTATCTTGGTCTATAAGAAGGATGGTCAATAAAGCAGCTAAGAAAGTGAAAGTGGAGTTTTAAAGCTATTTTAAAAAGGTGTTTTTGCAGTGCTGAGATCAAACCTTTCTACATGCTGCAGGCACTCTACCACTGAGCTTCATCCCAGCCCATATGATCACTCTTAGGTTAGCTACTTAAAATGTTTGCTTCAAGGAAAGCTCTGTATGTTTCTCATTGACTTAGCTGTGTGTTTAGAATAAAAAGCACAAGAAAGCTTTCTGGTGTGAGCCTGTGAATCAGTCTAAAGTGTAACAAATTAATATGCTTGGAAAGAGTGGCTACTTTCACTTTAGAGTTGTCAGACTTCACCCAAATTTGTTTCTTTTTTATCAGGTTTAAGTGGAAACCCTGCAGATTTAGAAAGAAGAGAAGCAGTGTTTGGAAAGAACTTTATACCTCCTAAGAAGCCAAAAACCTTTCTTCAATTAGTATGGGAAGCATTACAAGATGTAACTTTAATTATACTAGAAATTGCAGCCATAGTATCATTGGGCCTTTCTTTTTATCAACCTCCGGAAGGGGATAATGCACGTAAGTAAATGGGGGGAGGGTGTTTTGTCTGATGCTAGTTCACTGAATTTGCTTAATATGTTATAAGTAATAATAATAATAAAGCCAGGGAATATTTATTGACTGCTGTGTGCTAGGCTCTGTTCTAAGTACTTCAAAATGTTATCCCAGATGATTTTCACAGTAACTCATGAGTTTCAGTGTTGCCTGTGTCATATAGGGAATCACAGTTTAATTGTTCTTCCATGCATGTGTCGTGTGTAAACATAGTTAGACATCTGGGCACTACACGTGTATGATGCAGCCTGATATTGAGGGTTCAAGTTTTTAAATTTTGATTTTGTTTTATATAGAAATGCTTCTACACAGGTTTAGTGCAGTACTTGAGACCAAGGTATTATTTATCCCTTATGCTCCAATGCATGAGATCAAGGTGTTAGATTTCATGTCTTTGGATTGGGGAGTATTTGCAAAATACATAATGAAGTTCTTGAAGGCAGGACCTCTCTAAATGCCATATATATTTATGATTCAGACATCTAAGCCTGAAGATATTTTATACAATATTTTAATGGATTATCTGCACAATTTCCTGGCTAGAGTTTTCCACTGTGGCATTGCGACTGTGCTCAAAAAGCTCCAGATATTTGAGTGTTTGGGATTCTTGGAGGTTGAGTCTGCGGGGCACATTGTGACCCATGAGGAGGTCTAGCATAGGAGATGCAGATCAGCTTCTGTGTCTATCCAGTGGTTTATTGTGCTTCTCATGTGATGTTTCGATTTCTTGTTTGCCTTCTAGAAGGCTTTATTAGAATGGGTATTATCATTACTGTATGCTGTATTCTAGAGACTCTAGCCTGGATTTTGGATGCTCATTCAAGTCATCCCACAGTATTTGACATCAGAGGACTGATTTCAGAATGTTTTGTTAGGGAAAGCTGCTTTCTTGTACTTTCTATACTATGATCAGTTTAATTTTAAAAATTGCTAGCTCTAGAAGTTGGCTAGGTAAAATAAAAAAGAAATTTCACAAAGGTGTGCTTAGGACTTGTATGAACACATCTGTTTTACTGATTTTTAAGGAAGTCGGTCACAGAATATGCCCATATATCTTAAACAGTGTAGAGCAGAAATTCTGAGCAACAGGACTGTTAAAATTTGATCAAAAACAGTTCTTACTATTCTGGACCATTCTTCCAGTTAAGGCACCAGAAATACATCAGGGTTTTGTAATCTGTCTCATAGGGACATAAAATTGTCCCTGCATCAGAATCACTGGTGCAGGTAAGAAGATATTTTGATAATACATTTGTCAGTATTTAGGCAAAAACCAAATAAAATTTTATTTAAGCAATTAGTGTGTGGTTTGTTTTGTTTGTGGGAAAAAAGTTGAAGACAAGGTTATCAGAAGGAAATAATAATTTACTGTAAAATACCTCCCTCTATACAGTACTCAGAATCCTTCCAGATTAAAAAATGTCCATATTTGCCTGTGTGTAGTCATCTGTTTGAGTGTGTGCATGCTTTTTGCATGTCTTAAAACATACAACTGAATTTTTCAGTTTTCCATTCCCCAACCTTTATTATAGAATATTGAAAATTGATATTCTAGATTTTAGTTAAAAATTAATACAAAAAATTACTAGAAGTTTTTTCCAAGACTATAAGTTTTTTTTTTTTTTTTTTTTTTTTTTTTTTTTTTTTTTTTTTTTTTTTTTTTTTTTTTTTTTTTTTTTTTTTTTTTTTTTTTTTTTTTTTTTTTTTTTTTTTTTTTTTTTTTTTTTTAGTGGCTTGAGGTTTATTATGAGCAAAGTCTAGGTCAAAGTGTTCCCGGCATCCATGGAGTGACTAGAAATCTCCTGAGATGTCTTAGAAGTTCTGCGTAATACATCTGAGATGAAAATCTAGTTATCCTAAAACCTTTTCAGAATCCAGTAGAACTAGTCGATGAAACCTAGTTTTTGTCCCATGGTAGAAAGTTATTTGCTAGTTGCACCTTGTTTTATTTTTAAGGGTTGTATGTGTACTACCCGTATGCTGTCATCCCGATAATTTTCATGTCGAAACATAGTAAATTTAAAGAGCTATACATTAACAGCATTTCTAACTAATAGTGTTTGGCAATGAAATATAGTTTTGCCATATATATAATTCTTGAGTCACTAGTATCTGCATGTCAGTGATTCTTAAACTTTTTGGTCTCAAGCGGACCCTTTACTCTTGCTCTTAAGGACTGACTCCAAAGAACTTTTGGTTATGTGAGTTAGGGTATAGATATTCCCTATGTGCTAAATTAAAGTGGAAATGTTTAAAAGTATTAACTTAATTGTGGTAATTATTTCTCAGGGTATATATGAGTCAAATTGTTACATTAGGGCAAAGGAGATGGCTCAATTGGGAAAGTACATGCTGCCCAAACATAGGGACTTGTGTTTGGATCCTCTGCATCCATATAAATATCAGGCACACACTGTTAAAAGACAAGACAGGATGATTCCTGGAGCTCCTGGGTCAGCAGCCTAGCAGAATTAGTGAGCTCCAAGTACAATGAAAGACATTGTCTAAAAAGTAAGGTGGTGAATGACGGAGGAGAACATCTGGCCTGAACGCACAACATGCACACAAGCATATATGCACACTCTTATAAAATATTCCACTGACTTAAATAGAGCCATGCACACAAGCATATATGCACACTCATATAAAATATTCCACTGACTTAGATATAGTCATGCACACAAGCATATATGCACACTCATATAAAATATTCCACTGACTTAAATATAGCCATGCACACAAGCATATATGCACACTCATATAAAATATTCCACTGACTTAGATATAGCCATGGTTATACTGTCCTTGTCAAGCTAAATATTTTGTTAATGAAATTCAGAATATGAGACTATTGCAGATTGGTATAGGTAGCATTTTTATGGAAAGTCATTAACATTCCCCATCTGTACATAAATAATTTTGAAAGAAATAATGAAAAGAAGTGAAACTTTCTGTTTTTAAACAGTCTTGCCATGTAGCTGAGACTGGCGTCAAGCTTGCCTTCTTCCCCATTTAACGCCCCCGTGCTGGGGATTACAGACACATGCTGCCATACTCCCTTGGCACTCCTCATTTAGTGTGCCTCTCTGAAAGAGAGCTGAGATCTCGTGTGTGTATGTATTCAGTGGGTCACGTCCCACATAATGTGATTGATCCTTGATGAAATATTATTTAAAAATTATTTTAAGTTTAATTTAAATTTAAATAAATTTAAAATATTATTTTAAAAGGTTATTAAATAAGGAATTTTTAAATGAAATTACTGCCTTGAGGTAGATGTAGGTGGAATGTAGACTTTGTATCTCTCTATTTCCAGGGGAGCACTTTTAGTAAAATGTATTTACAGTAGGACTGAGAGCATTCAACTTTTTACACCTTTGATCTTGGATTACTTTCTTTGCCCCTATTGCTTCTAAAAGGTTTGCAGTGGTCACCAGCCAGAAAAGGTCTTAGTTTTGAGGGATACTGTAGTACTCTCTGTTCGAAGATCATGTGATCTTGGCTAATGTGGAGTGGAGCCATATATGAAATGAAATATATCGTTTCATGTTTTCCTTGAAATACTCATTAGTTTAGTGATAAATATGTGTTTCAGTTAAAACTGATAATGACATAAGTGTTTCACAATTCCTTCCTCTTAACCTCTTTTATATTATCTTTAATCTTTTATGGTTTCTCTTTTAGGAAAAATTTCATCCCGTACCTCTGAGTGGTGAATTTAATCATGTATATTTGCAATTGTATTTTTAAAATCTATAATTTCAAAAGTAGAAATTGGAAAAGATAAAGGGATAAAGATTAAATTGTTGTTTTTCTTCTATAGTAATAACTGTAAGAATTTGTGAACTTAATTTTGGCCTTTATTTTCATGATTTTACTGGGAAGAGGTTATAGTGAAAAAACATCCTTACCGAGTCTTCTTTGGTTCTTGGTCCTTTCTGTCAGTTACAAAAAAGCTTTGTTGAAATGGTAATACCATCTTCTGTTTTTATCCTTTTAATAAATGGAATGGAAATTCATGCAATTGCTTCATTTGGATAATATTTTAGCTCATTTCCAGGTTACTGAAAGTGTTCAACATAGTATTTCGACCTTTGTCTCAGGGTTTCTGTTGCCGTGAAGAGACGCTATGACCACAGCAACTCTTATAAAAGAAAACATTTAATTGGGGTGACTTGCAGTTCATAGGTTCAGTCCATTATCATCATGGTGGGACATGATGGCATACAGTCAGACATGGTGCTGGAAAAGATGCTAAGATTTCTACATCTTGGTCCAAAGGCAGCAAGAAATGAACTGAGACACTGGATTTGGCTTGGGCATTTATGAGACCTCAAATCGCGCCTCTGCATGACATACTTCTTCTAGTAAGGCCACACCTCCTAATGGCGCCACACCTCCTAATGGCGCCACTCCTTATGAGCTTATGGGGGCCGTTACATTCTAACTATCACAGCTTTTATGTGTTGTTGAATCCAGACATGATCTAATTCAGAGTTAGTCTCTAATGTGTATGGGATCTCTTTATATATGTAAATCCTGAATTGGTTATTGTACCCAGTGACATGGTCATTTCTTCAGCCTGAAAATAATTAAAATACAAACCCGATAACTGAATGGGGGTAGGGTCAACACAGCATTCATCTTTAAAAAATGCTTTGTGTCCACTGAAAGCTGAGTTCTGATAGCTTCCACAATATTTTTTTGTGATTATTAACTTCATCCCAAGTGTATCTTACGCTTATCCTTTCTTCCTCAAGCGTTTCACATGTTTCTCTCCAAAACTGATAATTGCCCAGTAGCCTCACATGCCAGGTTCTTTCTTCGGAATAAACTTAATCATTTCTACAGTTGCTCATTTTCTCATTTTTAGTTTCAGTGTTTTCTTCTTAGCTTGTCCAACAAGTACTTTCAGACGTTTCGGTTCAGCTCAGAGAGCATAATCTTATGTAGTATTCCAAAGACTAGATCCCTTCTGGTGAATTTGTGAGCACCCAAAGCTGAGTTTCGGGGAATGGTATTGTCACTGGCAGCATGGTAGCACACACCTGTAACCCAGTGCGTGGGAGACTGAGCAGGAAGATGGAGAGCTTGAAGCCTGCATGAGCTATGGAGCTGAAACAAAAAGAAAAGCAAACAAGACTCCCTGCATGTGTATCCCTTTTTCATTTTTCAGAGGAGTGCCATGGACCACTGAGTCAGTCTTAGACTGGAGTAGATTACAGCCCCAACAAACAAAGGCCAGGTCCCTTACCTTTCTGCTTTTCTGCTTTTTTGCTTTTTAACAATTCCTACTGACTTCAGTCTCCCCCTGGAATTCTCTTTCCTTCCATCTATATGCTGGTGGTCCCTGATGACCATTTGACCTGTTGTGGGCATCTTAGACCAACTTTCTCTGCTCATTCGGCCTCACTTTGTTTTGCAATATTCAACCATGTTATGTTTTTGTCATGAACTTATGAATGCTTAATTATTGACATTTTACCTGAAGCTCTGTATTTCATCCCTCCCTAACCACCTTGGTGTCCTAAAATAGTGTCTGCCACAGTAGGTTCATGTGGTGGAACAGACAAGTATCAGTCGGCTTAATTACATGCTACAGAAGCCAAGCTGTGACCACACTGTAGGAAAACTGAGGATGATTTGCCGGGTGTACATCATCTTTAGCTTTTTACTTATATCTTGCCTGCCCTCTTTATGTATATCAGGTAGCCTCTTATCTACAGCCACATTTTAAGTGCAAAGGGAAATTTCTTAAGGGAAACTGCACAGTGTTACTCTAGTGAACACAAATGGTAACCAAGGAAAACAGCTTTAGTGCTGATACAGAGAAAGTTTAATGATCTGGGTAGAAGATGGAGCCAGCCACAGCATTCCTGTCAGCCGACATGTAATCCAGAACAAGGCCCTGATTCTTAATTCTTTGAGGACTAAGAAAAGAAAGGAAGCTGCAGAAGAAAACTTGGGAGCTCGCTGAGGTTGGTTCATGAGGCTTAAATACAGGGCCCTTCTTAGTTAATCCCAGCCTAAGGGTCAGGTGCCGATGCAGATGCTGAAGCGCGCTGTCAGAAAATGGAGCTGATGGCACTGAGGAGAGTGGCTCTACAGGACTGTCTCAGTGTGAATGGAACAGCCTTGTCTGGGAAGAAAATACCACTGAGGGTTGGCAGCTAGAGAAGATTTCGGTGCCCGGCTTCCAAGGGCAGGCTCATTCCTGTTAAAGGTTAAGGCCAGTGCTCATTTTACCTACTCTGCCTGTGCTCTGTAAATGGAATAGCAAAGCCTGGCTCATGGTGCATCTATTCTAACAAGCCCACTGTTGAGGTTCCCTGTGCTTACAGATTTGTATATGCGTGAAAGTCAGCTTTCCACAGCTCAGCAACACGCCACCACCACAATAAAAGGAGCCACTGAACACTCGGGTGATCATTGACAGTTTGTAGCAATAAAGTTATTAATAAATAGGATAGATACGTTTTTTGACTATATATACTTAAAATACTATATACTTAAATTATATATAATTATATATTAATGTATAGTGTTATATATATTCTATTGCTCAGTAACAATGTACCAGTTCACTCAAGAGCTCCAGTGAAGGTGTATGGTAAAACGAATGTTTGTACATCTGCTTGTTCATCATCTGTTCTACAGCCTATGGACTCAGGAAGTAATTTTCTTTTGGGTATCTCCATTTAAGAAACACGTTTCCTAGGTAATTTGACAGAGGAAAAGTAAACTGAAAATCTAAGGAAAGAATTCATCAGCCAAGATGCCATAAAGAACATCATGGTTCATGGAGAAAAGCATTAGCAGTAGCAGAGAGATTTGGAAAACATTGATTCTAGCGTCGTGGATTACTCCGAGGGGTTCTTGACCATGGGAGAGGAAGTAACAGGGTCGACTGCACTAACTTAGGACCACCAGCCTGAAGATGTGACTCAGTTGCTGCTTACGGATGAGCAAAGAAAATGGCATCTTGAGGTGGAATTGGCTTGTGGATTTAGAATATTGTGTCTGTCTAGTGATCAAGTGTGAGAGGATTGATTTCAGCTTTGAAAGTGACTCTTCTACTGCTGATAAGATGGTACCAGACAGCCTTAAATGCTCCAGGAAACCCTTGCAAAATAGCAAGCCTCATCCTTGGTTTGGTTTTATTCTGGAAGATTATAACTTTCCCCCTTTCCTTTTCCTCCCTCTGGGACCTTCCATATACTCCTCCTTGTCCTCGTTTAATCTCATGGCTTCTTTTTTCATTAATTGTCACATGCATATACATATATATTCCTAAATACAACCTTTAATACCAACACCAGGAAGGCAGAAGTGGAAGCAGAAACTCTGTGTGTTTAGGCTCAGCTTGGTCTGCATAGTAAATTACAGGTCAGACAGAGCTACACACAGAGACCCTACCTTTTAAAGTCAAATAAAAGGTACTGGTCATCCTGTCTTTCTTCAGCCACCACTACCCTGATGAGTCTAGAAGCCAGCATCAGTGTCACAGCAGCCCTCACAGCAGCACAGCCTTAGGAGTTGCTGAAGACTCGGATGATCCTTGGCAGTCTCAGTCACAAAGCTCTGATTAATTACGGTGTGCACACTTTAGACTTCACGCAGCTGCACACTTCATAGACTTTAGTGTGGACATGGCTGACAGGCAATAGAAAGCTGAAATTGTGGAAGTTGAAATGTTGACTTTATTGGGTCTACCTGGAATGAAGCTGCACATATCGCAGAGGCATGCCTGGAACTTCCTGCAGTCTGGAGTTTGGTCTTCTCTGCATGCTTCCTCCTTCTGGCACCCTCCGAAAGGTTCTTACCTTTGTAGAGGGGTTGAGTTCAGTGGTGCTGAAAGCTCTGAGTAAAATTGATGAAAGTAGTCACTGGGTTTTTGAAGTTGCCATTTTGTTTCTTTGTAAATAGTTTGTGGAGAAGTCTCTGTCGGGGAAGAAGAAGGTGAAGGTGAAACCGGGTGGATTGAAGGAGCTGCGATCCTCCTGTCGGTGGTGTGCGTGGTATTAGTAACAGCTTTCAATGACTGGAGTAAGGAGAAACAGTTCCGAGGTTTGCAAAGTCGAATTGAGCAGGAACAAAAGTTCACCGTCATCCGGGGCAGTCAAGTCATCCAGATACCGGTAGCTGACATTACTGTCGGAGACATTGCCCAAGTGAAGTATGGTAAGCCATGCAGGGCACCGCGTCCACCTGCGAGATGCAAAAGCTGTGCTGAATTTGTGGATGGTTCAGCATATCGCTGCCTTGTTTCAGGTGATCTTCTTCCGGCTGACGGCATACTGATTCAAGGCAATGACCTGAAAATCGATGAGAGTTCATTGACTGGTGAATCTGATCATGTTAAGAAGTCTCTAGATAAGGATCCCTTACTTCTATCAGGTATGAATTTATAAACTTTGATTGTTTTACTAAAAGCCAAGAAAACATTAACCTTAGAATCTATGAAGATTTTTAAGCAATGACAGGTATATTGCATATCTTGGAATACAGTATATTTCATAAATGGGAATAGAATCCAAAAGGTGAAGAAATTTGAAAGATGGTGTTAATGGTAAAACTCCAATATAAGTCTAATGATCTCTATTAAACTTTTTCTATATCACATTTATTCTTATCTCCTATTAAAGAATGACTATAGGTTTAAGACAAAAAATACACTCTGATGATTTGCAAAAAAAAAAAAATACTAGTTAGTTTTGTTTTAAATAAAACCTAAAGTTTATAGCCAAGAGGTGCTGGCGCATGTCTTTAATCCCAGCACTTGGGAGGCAGAGCCAGCCAGAGCTATGTGAGTTCGAGGCCACCCTGGTCTACAGAGTGAATTCCAGGACAAGGTTCCAAAGCTACACAGAGAAACCCTGTCTTGAAAAATGAAACAAAACAAAAAAAACTCCTGAAGTTTATGTAATCAACTACCTCACTGAACTGTTAGATAATTTGTCTGAAATGTAAACTGTTTATGTCAGGTTATATGAGTAATTGACAGTAGGAATGCTGGAGTGACAGTCACATGTACAGTCAGAAATAAGTTTGAATTTACACGTTATAGGAACGGAGAAAAAGGATCAGCATAGGTGCGGGTACTGTTGGAAAGGAAGGTGTAGATGTCCATTCAGGACATTGTGATCATACATAGGAGTAATAACATAGACGGAGGTTATTTGGTATTGAAATTGAAAGGACAATGAAAACAATGGCAAGCTGCTACTAAAACACTAAAGGAAAAGAAACCAGAAGCCTCGGGTTGCCTCTAAAAGAATGCTCAGTTTTTAAATTTAAATTTCTCAGATTCCCTACTTTTAATCTCATAATATATTTAAAAACATTTATGAAATTATTTTGTCAGAGCTATAGTGTTAGGTTAACTTTTAATATTGGACGTGGGCCAAATGTTAACCTATTTGTCTTCTATTATCAAATGTTCATTGAATGCTAATGTCTATAAATTGAAGATTCCTGATTTGATAGTTAATGACTTTAATGGCTTAGCAGCTGTATTTGTATTTTTTTTCAGGCCTTTGTTAGCTTTATATTTTAATAGAGTGAACATGACTTTATTGAACCAAGGTCAAACATATATATAATACCTTCAGAAGTTAAGTTGTAATCACAACTTCAGAGCAGAACCTAAAATTAACCATTATCTTTTTAAAATTTGTAATTATGATGAAAAAGCTTGCTGCAAAATAAAAAAATAGTAATCAAGAATAGCTATGCATTGGTTTATGAAAAGAATAGGTGTCAGTTATAACATTGGAATGTTTTATCAAAAAAATCAAAATTTGGGGCCAGACAATGGTGGTGCACAACTTTAACCCTAGCGCTCAGGAGGCAGAAGCAGGTGGATTTCTGTGAGTTCGAGGCCAGCCTGGTCTACAAAAGCTAGTTCTAGGACAGGCTCCAAAGCTACAGAGAAACCCTGTCTCAGGGGAAAAAGATAAAAAAAAACTCAAGGTTTGTGTGCTGTTTGTCAGTATCCTAGCCACTTAGAGTGTTAATCCTGTTTGAGTGTTTGTATTGGTGTACTTACAATTCATACTGAGAATGCACATCATCACTGTATAAGAATAATATCTGTGAGTAACATGTACTCATTTTACTACTACTGCCATATTTCTCAGAAGCTAAAATCAGTGTTAATGAGGCAAGACCCATAATCTTCCAAAGGGGACAAGAGATAGTCCCAGTCTTATCACCGAAGACTCATTGACTGTTATGTTGGGTCAACAGAGATAGCCTTGTGCTGCCTTTTGATATACATGCTTCATGGACTGCTATGTATGTGTAGTTCATTTACCTAGTGCTTAGTTCTTTCACCCTGGTCCCTTTAACTGAGCTATGGTCCTCTGACAAAGATGACTGGTAAACTTTACATACACTCGCCTTCCTAACATGCCAAGATACCAAGAGAACTCTATAAATTTCCATGTTCAAGGAAAGACTGAAATAACTTTGTACGGTCCCTTATCACAGTACGGGTGGGAAAGTTTCTCTGCATTTATTTCCCTGTTCCAAAAATGTACTAAAACCATGACATGCATTTATTTTTAAATTTACTCTCATGATGCCATCTCTCACTGCTGTTCTTGGCTTCTTAAATTTAGATGTTTAAAAGCAGTGTTCAGTTAGTGGTGGGATAGGACCTGAAGAAAAACTGTTTACTTTTCTTGAGCATGGTCACTGCTAACATTTGAGCAGATTTGGACTAAGGAAAAACAGAGCACAAAAACAAATCTGAAGAAACCCAGAATTGTTCAAAGAAATTGTCTTTTATACACACTTAATAAATATTATCCTTCTGAATTTCCTGTACTTACCTTTTATTTTCACTGACAACAAATGCAGTAATTAGTAAAACACTAAGAATGTAGGATATATTTTCTTGTTTGTTTTCTTAGCAATAACAAACCAAAGGCCTCAAAAGTTCACTTTGGATAAGTTACCCAATAATTTGTAGCCAAATGTGAATCCTAGTGACTGGAGTGCATACGTGAACTTTACAGTCTTATTTAACAGATAACCCACACCAACTTGGTGTGTAAGACAGTGGGGGAAACTGGAGAGTATTCAGGAAATTGGTGGCCATAATTTTCTATTATCTTCTGACAGAACTAAATTGAATATTTGCCTTGTTCGTGATAATTGTATAACTTTAGGCAAATTTCTAGAAAATTGTAATAATGTTTGTCAACTTAAAAGATTGTTGTGACGGTCATGGTCTGAAATCATTGTTCCTATCTATGTTCCTAGCTGTCTGTATTGGAATTTCATGTTAGAGTTGTAGTCAAGAAAATTGAGAAGGTTAGTCTCAAATGAAGATACAGGGCGTGATCCAGGAGGCAGTATTTAGAGTCAGAAGTTACTGAACCTGAGAAGGATGTTAGTTACGCTGTGGGAATACTAAAACACGGGGTAACTAGGGAGGCAGAAAACAAGTTAGAGAGCTGTCAGTAACATTGGCAAGCTGAGCTGAAATCCTGTGTTAGAGGGTTAGGGTTGAGTATGGGAACATGCTTGTTGTGGAGTTCTGGGCATAAGCATATTTCTGTTTGAATGATATATTTTTTAGACGCTAACCCCCCTACACTTACATCCTTCTGTTATAGCTAGTACTGACTTCATTGAATACTCACACATTCCAAGCAGTGTGCTAATTTTTCCCTTATAGGCTTTTTTGAGAAATATAAATTGTATTACATTTTATGGGTACTATAATCTGGTATTTTACACAAGGATTTGATGCGTTACCATTTTCCTTTTGTCACTTGGTAATAAAAGTTTAACCTCATATGACTGATTGCAGATTGCTTTAAGCACAAGAGTCTAAGATTCAATGTTAGTGTGCTTTTCAATATGTTAGTGTGCTTTATTAAATCTTGAGTTTATTATAAACAGTATGACTGAAATTTGAAATTGAGTAGTTGGAGGGAAAGCTATTATAATTTTTTACAAAGTTCTCTGTTGTTATAGGTACTCATGTAATGGAAGGCTCTGGAAGAATGGTGGTTACAGCTGTAGGTGTGAATTCTCAAACTGGAATTATCTTTACCTTACTTGGAGCTGGAGGTGAAGAAGAAGAAAAGAAAGATGAGAAGAAAAAAGAAAAGAAGAGTAGGTCTAGTAGTTTGCTGTAAGAATTGGTATTTGGAAATAACAGTGACTGGGAATCCTAAAACCTGGTCCTGAAATAGAGCTCTTTCATGAGACTGTGATATGAAAATGTTTGTAAAATGTTAATTACCTGATGCACTTTCAAGTAGCAAAAATGGTCCTTTAAGGGTTTTCCTTAGTGCATCAGGCCCCTCTACCACAGGAAGAGACAGAGTCAGCATACGCTTAGTAGTACTTCAGTTTGGGCTTCATCCTGTTTCTTCTCTGCTCATTTGGTCATCACTATGAATTCAACTCTCCCTTCCTGCTCTCACTTGGTTTTTAATCTTCAGATTTTCGCCCTTCTTGTGTTCCATTCTATACATAACTGGTGAAAGTTTGGACGCTGACTAGGGCTGCACTTTGACACTCTGCTTGTCTTGACATACTGACCCATCATCTTCAATGTCAAGATCTTTCATTTTGACTATTTCTGCTATCTCTCCAAGAGATCTCTCAGCAGACTTTGACAGCATATAGTCTATCCACAGAGCTCTTAGAGCAAACGGATAGACACACAGACATTTCAGAATGTAAGTTCATGGTATGCCTCTTTAGAATGCCCTCCTGTACCATTTCCTGGTATCGTCTACACTGTCCATCTCACTCAGAGGGACCTTTCAGGGACACTTTCTCCTTTGCCTTGGCAGCAGTTAGTGTCCTGTAATCATTTGGATTTATTTAATTTTCTTTAGGATGTAAGCCTATATTTTGCTTTCTTACTTGAGTCTTTTAAGATCTAAAAAAAAATGCCTGGCTAAAATTCTGGCTTGCCGTACTATATCATTGTTTTTAATCTGTTGTTTTTTTGGGAGTTTGTAGTTGTGGTTTATCATGCTGAGCCTAGAACCCAGAATCAGCCCCACAGTAGAGGTGCATGTTTGCATGAACTATTTTTAAGGCCGGGTTTCATATTCTGCATTGGGCTAGTCTTGAATTCAGTGGGTAGCCCAGGTTGACTAGAACTTGGGGCAGTCATCCTGCTGGAAGAAAGTCCTGGTATTAAAGGCATGAGCCATGCACCTGGCTTGCCTTAGAGCTTCTAATAGTTTTGTGGGTTGTTTGTTCTTTTTGCATTGTATTTTCATATGAAATTCTTATCTTAAGTAAAATGTATTAGAAAATTTCTTTAGGTTGAGAGTGTAGCTCGGTGTTAGAGAACATCATGGCATGCTCAGTCTCTTAAGTTCATTTCCCAACACCAGGGGTGGGGACAGGTAAAAAGTTGTGCCTGAAGTTGAGAGTGGCTAGCCCCTTGTTCTAGATTTCTCCACTTCAGTATGGCAGGCAGCCCTTGATGAGCCACCGTAGGCTTCTTGAAACCTGGTAGCAGTGGTTACTGAATGGTTTGCATGCTCCATCTTCATCTGTCTTACTCTTAAACTGCTAGGAAAGTGACCTCATGGAGGGTTGTGTAACTTGATCGGGTAGCAAATGTGTGATCAAACTCCTTTTGCTCTTTTCTATCCTGATATACAGGAATCAAACATCATTGAATCCTATGAAAAAAGAAGTGTATTAATGACTGATCTTTCTGACCTACAGAAACGTTTCTAATAAAGCCCTGCCCCCCAGTGTCTTTTCCAACTGCTTTTATTAGTCCAGCCTGGAATAGCCCTAGGAATCAACATCAAAACCATTGTTTAGCTTTTTTTACTTTTCACTTCTTTCTCCTCCTTCCCCCCAATTCTCCTATTCTCTTGACTACTTTGCTGTCTAATCAAACACAGCCCAGGCCCTGTCCATTTGCTTGCCAGCCTAGAACGTAGTTTTCTCCTCTCCAAACTTGAGCTCACTGACAGTAGCTAGGTATTCTCTTACTATCGCTCCATCTATCCCAAGCTTCTGTTCTTTCCTGACGTACTCATTCCAGGTTTCCCAGCTTGAAGATGCTCTTCTTGATAGTGAAGTTGGAAGGAAACAGGCCAGTTTGCTTGTTCCAAACAGTAGACTTGCCCGTCCCCTCCTTGATTATTGCGTCAGATGAGTGCCCGCTCTGTGTTCTGTGATTCTGAGCTAGTTCCAGGGGCTTCTTTGACTGGCAGTCATCCTGTCATGTTAATGTTTGCTTTACTAGCATGCCTCCCTGTCTTTTACATCTTCTCACTCATTCCCACTATAGCTCCCCTGTATGCCTGTTTTCTTTTTATAGCATCCCTCCCTCCCTCCCTATCCTCTCCTTTTCTGCTTTCTCAGGGTTAGGTCTGTATTTAGCTTGTCAATCTCTTGTACCATATTCGGGCTTATAACCTACAAAAGAATAAAGTCTTGTGCAGAAATACAGTATGCATGCCCTAAATTATTTTGGAATATTCTTCCGTGGTAAGATGTAGGAAGTGATTGACGCAAGTCAACAAGCTGGTGTTTTCTTTTTGTATACTTGCACACCATTGTGTAACAATTCCCTTATAGAAATGTGAACTACCTCTGCATAATTTAGCATGGCCGTATTCATTTCTTTTGGAAAGCTTTAATTCCCATTTTGTTCCTACAGATAAGAAACAAGATGGAGCTATTGAGAATCGCAACAAAGGTAAATTGAGGAAAAGAAAAAGTGCAGTTAGCTTGTTTTCATTATCTCAAAATAAATCTGCTGTGTACTATATTTATCCAAAATTAGGGTACATGTGGCAGGGAACATCAGCAATGTTAACTTGTGTTGCCCTCTGTTGCCAGTGCCGTAGTCACGCTGTCTCTACAGTCTCAAGAGGGCGTTAATTATGACTGGTGCCGCTGTGCTTAGGTAGCTCTCCACATAAGGGTTTCAAGTATTCTCATGCACCTGAAATGTTATCATGTGCTTGGTAGAAGATATAATTGTATAGTTGGTAGCAAAAATGCCTAAGAATCTGTAGAGTGTAAATTATATTTAAAAGTCTATAAACATGCATATTTTTATATATGGAATCATATCTGATATTCTATATTAGATCATAGTTACATGAGAGGGATCTGTAGTCTTTGGATATAGCCTAATCCCTAACATCTCATGAAAAGAAATTTAGTATTCTTAGTTCTTTATTTAAGGATTGTATATGCCTCATTCCTATCACTGAATGTGGCATTCTTAAATCTGGAACAGTACCACAGGCTAATGTCACTGTTGTCTTATTCTCTCTGTGTAGGTACTCCCATTACACATACACACAGAGCACTGAATGCTTGTACTTCAGCCTTTTCCTGTAACAAACTGACTTAGTTAAAAAAAAAAAAATGTTAATCATGCCTTTAAATGCAGCAAAGTTGTGTGTTTTTTCTGAACCTAGCAAAAGCCCAGGATGGTGCAGCCATGGAAATGCAGCCTTTAAAGAGTGAAGAGGGAGGAGATGGCGATGAAAAAGACAAAAAGAAAGCAAATTTGCCAAAAAAAGAGAAGTCCGTTTTACAGGGGAAACTTACGAAACTGGCTGTTCAGATTGGCAAAGCAGGTAGGGCCCGAGAAGTGGGGGTCGGTTCTAAAGTGCAACTGTGCTTTCCTACTTGAGAGCGTCTGTTGACACAGCGACAACTGGAAATTGCTGCTTGGCAAGTGTAAAGGATGTTGGAGTTAGAAGAATATTTTTTATTTTGTATGGGACCTTTTGATTACCATAGACACTCATAATGTGATTATGACATATGGGCCATTACTCCTTCTCTCAGTGAGCTAGTCGATCAGTGATTAAGTTAAAATTAGTGCCTGAATTTGCTTAATTTACAAGGCCTTGTGATCGTCTCTAAACTTTTAGGGTCAGTAATGAAAAAGGACTGTCAGGGAAGTAGTTTTGTACAAATTATCAAACTTTAACAGTTTCTTAGCGCACATTGTGCTCAGCCTTCTGTTGACTGGCTATGAAAAAATATATTTTTGTAAACATAATTTCATTACCTTGAAAACACGGGTAATTGTGAAGCTGAGATACTAACATGCTGCCTTCACTAGAAAGTGCCTGTGAAACCTAGGACTGCTGCCCTTCAGGGGACAAAGAAGCAGAGCCTGTGGGTAGCACTCGCCCAGCATCACCACCTTTTGACAGATGACTGTATATAAACAGCATATATTCTGAGAGTCGTGCAGCCAGCAGCATTGGATGGCAATTAGGATGATAGGTGAAGCAGCCTGTGTTCTGTAGTCAGTAAGCTTATTCCTAATGGCAAATACATACGCATATTAATCACTGAAACATGGTGTTGACTCATAATATTGGAAAGGTTAGACTTGAGGTGGTAATAGCATTTAGTAGCTACTAGATAGGGTATTAGACTTGCTTTATATTTTAAAATATTCATGTTTTAGGAGGCTAAATAACATAGAAGGGCAAATGTTTTGTAGTATGTAAAGTTTATTTTTCTGAGTTAATCTATCAGTGAAGATAGATAAAAAGTAAATTAGGAAATGATCCAGGTAGTATACTTTTATGTGTATACTTTTAAACATGTAGTTAATTTAATTTTGAGACTCTTAAGTTGACCGGTCTTCACATATCTTTCAGAATGTTGAGCATTGCAAGCACTAGCCTATACTGATCTGTTGGTATTCGCTTGTATTTGCCTCTTACTTTACCTGGGCCTTTGAAGACAAGACACAGTTGTCAAGGAACCACAGAAGCTCCTCTCTCAGTCTCTGGAGTTAGGATTATACCTAGAAGCAAAACTTAAATCTGACAGCGGTCAGATGTGATCAGTGAACTACAAATTGGAGATAACAGTTTCTCAGAAAAATTAAAATAGACATAACTTAGCGAGTAATAAAATAGCCTTACCAAGCTAATACAGAGTTGGCAGTGAGTAGTGTCTGCACTATTTAAACAGTTGCTGCTTTTCTTTCTTTAAAGGTCTGCTGATGTCTGCCATCACAGTTATCATCCTAGTATTATATTTTGTGATCGATACCTTCTGGGTCCAGAAGAGACCGTGGCTCGCTGAGTGCACACCAATCTACATACAGTACTTTGTGAAGTTCTTCATTATTGGAGTTACCGTTCTAGTGGTTGCGGTGCCCGAAGGCCTTCCACTGGCAGTCACAATCTCACTGGCTTATTCGGTCAAGGTTCGTGGGAATAGTCAGTAGACGTGATGTTTAAAGCCTTGGCTGGTATAGAAAATGCATACCCGGTGCATCCTTTTCTGGTCTGGAAAGTGGAGGGTTTCCATTTCTGTAAAAAGGCAGGCAGTGATTTCACTGTTTCTGTGTACAGCGACCTGCTCACTTCGTGAAGAGCAGCAGCCTGGTGAGGTCTTACCCTCCCCCTCTTCTCATCCGTAAAATTAAGGCCAGGGTATATGCAGGTTAGAATACTGCACAAGAGCGAGGACATTTTACTTGAGACCAGTTCCTGAGACCGCATGTTTCTACTTTTCTGTTCTTACAGCATACACAGTCTTCCCACTTGTGGGCAGAGTTTTATTTCCAAGAACAGTTCACATAGAAGCACGTGTAAATCCTCTGACTCCCTTCCTGTAGCTGCAAAGTCCTGCTCGTTCTGGCCCTTGCTCTAGTCCCTGTCAGTGCTCATCTGCCTCACTCTCCCTCTGCTTCAGCCTACCCTGCTGGTTTCTAAATACTCCTTCTGCCTCTTTTCTTTCATAACAGTTTTGCAGGTTACACTTAACACAAGAATGCTACTCTTGTAATTTATGAAGTTATTTGGTTAATAACATTTCTGATGGGAAAAAAATCTAACCAGTCAGCTTCTGTGCTTACATTTTTCCTTCAGTATTCCAAATGTTTTACAAATGGCCAATCATAAGAATGTGTCTTGCTTACTGTTTGAATATTTTTCTTAATTTACTGTGTCTGTGCATTTGTGTGCATGTGGAAGTCAGGGTACAGCTGGCTGGAGTGGATTCTTTCCTTCTGCTGTGTGGGACCCAGAGATCCAACTTAGGTCACTAGGCTTGATAACAAGCTACTTTTTTGTTTGTTTGGGTTTTTGTTTTTCAAGACAGGGTTTCTCTGTAGCTTTGGAACCTGTCCTGGAACTAGCCCTTGTAGACCAGGCTGGCCTCAAACTCACAGAGATCTGCCTCCCTCTGCTTTCCGAGTGCTGGGATTAAAGGCATGAGCCACCTTGCCAGCCCCCACTCTTTATTTTCCTTTCGGGCATTTAACACAATTTTTATAATTTAAAAATTGTAATATGATAAGATGTTTACGGAACACAGTTTAACCATCTATTTGTACTTTTTTGGTGCTTTAAATAATTAGACTAAATACTGATTTGACAAACCACCAGTATTGTCATTAGTTCATTTTGTATAGTCATTAATGATGTTAATTTTTCAGTTGATCAGAAAGATACAGATAAGTTGATTTGTGTTCCTTGAATAGAAGAGTGGGATCACTTTGCCTAAAGTCCTTTCAGCTTGTGTTAAATGTCTACTTGGGCCTAATATGATCGCCTTCTGTTTTTTCACTGTGCTGTGGTCTTTCTACACCCTGTCAGTTTCCTAAAATTCAGCCTATTTCCTTTACTGCAGATTTTATACTTTCAGTTTCTAGTATCCAGATCATAAGTAACTTTGGAAGTCGACAGTTCTCTTTTCTATGCTTATTCAAAAACTGGAGGTTTTTTTTTATATATATATTCTCCTATGATTTAGTTATGGGTAGGGAAACATTGGAAATGAGTTCTTATAATTTCTTTGTGTGTGGGTGGGTGGGGGTGTGTGGGTGGGTGGGGGTGTGTGTGTGTGTGACTTTAATTTAAATATCTTTTTCAACTATTGTGAAACATCTTGGCATCTTTGAAACTATCCTCCTTGGTTACAAATGAAAGCAGTGACATGCACTTTGATCCTAAGGATGAAAATTTCTAGCATTTGGATTGGATGCAAATGACTCAGTCATGTCTTTGAATGTTAACTCAGCCTGTAAAGGGGGAGGAAGCAACCACCATCACAAATTTTTCATTTTGTCTGACTAAAGCTATGTTGTTGGAAATTGCTGAGGAATCTTTTTATTTTGTACTTAATGAGACTTAGTCTTGCATTACTATAATTACTACTATGCCTACAGGTGACAGTTGTGAAAGTAAGACATTTCACTAGTGTATCTCAAGCATGTAGCACCTAAATATAGATGCTGAGATCTCTGTTAGACTATGTAATGCATCAGTACCATGGTTGAAACTATTAAATGCTGGTATGTTCTCTTTGGCTTATTTGAGTAGGTCAAATATTCTAAAATCCTTCCAGTGTTAAGCTGATATTTTTTAAGCTGTGTTTGTATTAATTGATTTTATCATTGTAATGCAATGAAGTGATTGTCTTTCTGTGTAGTTTAACTGTTTTAGATTGTTGGTTTTGTTTTGGTTTTTGTCACTGTAGAAAATGATGAAGGACAATAACCTAGTGAGGCACCTGGATGCTTGTGAAACCATGGGGAACGCAACAGCTATTTGTTCAGATAAAACGGGAACATTGACAATGAACAGAATGACAGTTGTCCAAGCTTATATAAATGAAAAGCATTATAAAAAGGTTCCTGAGCCAGAAGCTATTCCACCAAATATTTTGTCCTATCTAGTAACAGGGATTTCTGTGAACTGTGCTTATACATCAAAGATATTGGTAAGATTTCTTTAATTTATATGCATGAAGATTACTGTTTATGATTAATATATGATCTGTTACTTCTTTATTATTTCTGTGTCTGTGTGCATGGTATTGTGTGGGCACCTGTGGAGGTCAGAGGTGGAAGTGGTGTCTTCTTCTAAGTTTACTTGTGTTCCAGGAATCAAACTCATGTTTCTGGGCATATACAAGTATCATAACCCCTAAGCCATCTGCTAGCCAACACTTGTACATTTTTTTATCTTTAATTTCTGGTATTCAGAAACTTTGATGCCTTATAGTCAGAGCGCCAGGCTACGTTCTCAATTTTTTTATTATTTGCAGTGGTGGGTATAGAGCAAAGGGCCTCGTGTCTGTTAAGTCAGTGTCCTGCCCCCATTTTATTCCCAGCCCACACACTAATACTAAATTACTGTTACTACATTTGTTTTGTAAAAGACCTGCCTGGCTTTCTCATGATAGAGCACCCAGTGTCAATTTAAAGAAATCCTTGAACCTATTGTCAGTAGCTCCTTCATATGTGCTTGTTCCACTGTTTTGTTTCTCAGTAGTTCCTACCCATAAAGTTGTCTTTAGACCTTTTAAAGGCTTATAAAGTAATCATAGATTCTGTGAGAACTTTATTAAGGTATTCTCAACTTTGCAAGCTTCAAAATTTAAACAGAAAGTATAACATGTGTGTTTGACTTTTTATTGTGTGGCAATTTCTTAAATCTTTGGGCAGAAATTATATTGCAAGTTGCTTAATGAAATCAGGAGTGGGTCTATGAGGAAGTTAGGAGAGTCTGGATCTTGCCATTTACTAGCAAAAATCTGAGTTTTTACTTTCTATAATTACAAATAAGGGTTTTGTTTTGAATTACTTAATATAGATATTCAACGAAAACAAAAAGATAAAAGGAGTTAAAATTAAGTCCTATTGTGTGTGAAGAATTAACTAATTCTTACATCTTATGTTTTTTAATTATAAGTCATAAGTCTCCTGTTTATATAGCTACTGAAGCCACAGCCATTGTACCTGGGAAGCTTAACAGAAGTTCACTTGACTAGCAACTGGCTGTACTGAGATGGACTCTATGTCACCCTTCCCCAGACTCCTTTCTACCTTACATCTGTCCTTCTTTGAAATTCTCAAATTAGAAGATATTTTCTACATCATTTTGTTTCAGAAGCTATGTTCTGTTTTACATTTTAAGTTAAATTTTTCATAGGGAAGCAAGGTAATGCTAGCTTCTAACCCTTACTCTTTTACAGCCACCAGAGAAAGAGGGTGGATTACCTCGTCATGTGGGTAATAAAACAGAGTGTGCCTTGTTGGGACTTCTCCTGGATTTAAAACGGGATTATCAAGATGTTAGAAATGAAATACCAGAAGAAGCACTGTACAAAGTCTATACCTTCAATTCTGTTAGGAAGTCCATGAGTACAGTCCTGAAAAATTCAGATGGAAGTTTCCGGATCTTCAGCAAGGGTGCATCTGAGATAATGCTGAAAAAGTAAGCATGAAGTGCTTAGATGAACAATGAAATGAACAATGGACATGAAATCCCTCTGTGCGGTTGTTCCTTTCCTTTGTGAGCATCGTACATTTGAGAGCATCACAACTGTTGCATACTTTCTGGTGTCCAGAGATTTGCCTGCTGTGTTCTAACTCTCAACACTGTAGCTTCTAATTTCTCAGCATTTTGCTCTAAGGAAAATAAGCCTATTACATTTAGTGTAGTAGTTTAAATAAGGTCAACTTCATTGCTTTGTTTTTTTTAATAGATATTGATATCAATATTTTTATATAATCTTGGAAAATCTTTTGTTTTTTGTTTGGTTGGCCTGGGATTTATTTATTTGTTTTTTGAGACAGGGTTTCTCTATATAGTCCTGGCTGCCTTAAAACTAGGTTGGCCTTGAACTCAGAGATCCTCCTGCCTCTGCCTCCTGTGTGCTGGGATTAAAGGCATGCACCACTACTGCCCAATTTTCTATTGATACAAATAGAAAGTCCCCATTTGTTCAAAGGGAAGTTTATATTTATATTTTATATATAATCTTTGTTTCTTACTGTCCTTTTATAGGTCCCTAGTTTCAAAGTTAACATTCCATATAGAAACGTATAGTTTCCTATTATTTATGTTATTACAGCTATTAAAATTATTTTGATTTTTTTTATTCTAATAGAGAACTATCAGAAAACATAAAAGCAATTTTGGAAAATTGGAGTTACTATTAAAGCATTTTGAATGTTTCTACCGTTGATTTACTTGTATATGGTTTATAATTTAATGTATTTTATTGTACACTTGACACATTATAGTCTTAATAGCCTTAAGAGGCTAAGTAAATTTTTAAAAGCAGCTTTTAGTAAGTTGATAGAAGTTATTTTACTGTTTAGTTTTAGTTTTGATAATCTCATGTAGCTCAGGCTGTACCCCTGAGCCTCCATCTCCCAAGTGCTGGGACTATAGGCATTTGCCACCATTCTTGGTTATGCAGTACTGGGGATCTAACCTAGGCTTCTTGGAGCTTTTAGAGGAGAGATTGCATTTAAAATAGGTGTGGATATGAATTGAGGACTTCAAGGTGACAGGATGCAGTGTGCTGGAAAACATCTTCTTGTATAGCTAATCAGGAAGTGAGAAGGTGTTGTGAGACCTAGGTTGCAATCATCTTTCTCTTATCTCCAGCACACTTAGTTATGCGATTTCATTCAGTGTGACAGGGTAGGAACCTGTTGCAGACTTGGTTTGCTTGGTAACGAATATGGTAATGGCAAAGGAGAGGTTTTTTTAAATCAAAATCAATCAAACATTGACTCTTTCCTTGCAACTAATTAGCTTTGAAATCTGAGTCCGAATTTTTTCTCCTTACTTTCCATTCTCCATTAGGAAAGGGGGTGGCGACCAGCAGCTAAGCAAAGCCAAGCCAGTAAATTTCTCCCATAGAGCTTGTTGTGTAGTAAGTGCACAGTAACTCACAGTTATGTTTATATTCTTGCTTAAAGACTTGCGTGTTAGACTGATTAGGTGAGAATGAGAAATCAGGTAATACAGTTAGAGCATTTGTCATCAAAGCGCTGTCTGAACACTAGACATGGTGGTGCATTTGTCTAGATGTGTATCCACTAGCGTTTGAAAGTCATGGGCTACATAATGAAACCTCGTTTAAAAGACAGAAACAAGAAGGCTGTGACTGAAAGCCATTCCTGAATCAGAACAGATTCGAGGCCAGGGTGAAAGGAGTGACTGGTGCCAGGGATGGATGAAACGGCTGTTGCTGTCACACAGGAGCTCTGGCTGGGACATGAGAGCCACAGGAAGGAAGGAACGTGGATACTAAAGAATGAACACATTCATTCCTCAGTACCACTGAGAGCAAAGAAAGGTGGCACTTGGGAGGTGGTATGCTTTAGGGCTGAAGAAGCAAGTGTTCAGGTTTTGAGTTACCTAACACAGTTGGGGTAATGTTGATGCCAGCTGCACAGGCAGTGAGCAGGCAGCACTCAGTCTTGTGCACCAAGGTTAAAACATGTAGTAAGACACTTCAGCACTGACGGAAAGCCTTAGAAAACAGTCAGAACGGTGGTGGAGATTTAAAGGACATTTCCACAGCTGGGCGGTGGTGGCGTTTGGGCGGTGGTGGTGCACGCCTTTAACCCCAGCACTCAGGGAGGCAGAGGCAGGCAATCTGTGAGTTCAAGGTCACGTGGTCTGTGAGTTCCAGGACAGCTGGAGATACACAGAGAAATCCTATCTCAAAAAATCAAAAAAAAAAAAAGAAAGAAAAAGAAGAAAGTCCAAGACACTTCCATGGAAACATACAGAAGGGCATCACAAAAGAGAGGAATATAGAAGATGTGATTTCACTACGTACTAGGGGGAGTCTTGGAGTTAGTTCCACTAAAAATTAAACTATTTGATGTAGTCTTTCTCTCATAGAATGCTTATTTTGATATTTTAACAAAAAAGATTCTTTTTTTTTCTTTTGTGGTTAAAACAATATAGGTGATGAAATAACCTCACAGGTAAGGGGATAATTTGAACTTTCCTGTATATTTAAAAGGAGAAAATATTTCTTGTAACCATTCGAGACTCTTTGTGAAAATGTTTTTAAAATGGCATTTCCCAAAAAGAAAATCTAGAGACTGTCGTGGTAACTGGTTAAGAACCATAAATAAGAGCCATATGGGTGATAACCGTTTAGTCAGGGAGAGTAAATGAGTCTATAAAATGCACCGTGTAAGATTCCCTCATATCCTGATGTCAGATCCCATGAGCTCCCTTGCCCTTGCAGTTCTCTTAAATGACATCACCTCTTACTATTACTTTTGTTAATTATTGATGTTTGCATTCATTGTTCCCTTTTAGGTGTTTCAAAATCTTGAGTGCTAACGGTGAGGCAAAAGTATTCCGGCCCAGGGACCGTGATGATATTGTAAAAACTGTGATTGAGCCAATGGCATCAGAAGGCCTGAGAACCATATGTCTTGCGTTCAGAGATTTTCCAGCAGGAGAACCAGAACCAGAGTGGGATAACGAGAATGATGTCGTCACTGGCCTTACTTGCATTGCTGTTGTGGGGATTGAAGATCCCGTGAGGCCTGAGGTGGTGAACTCTCCTGTTCTGCATGTGTAGGATCCTGTGCTATAGTATATCTAGGCATTAGCCATAACCAGTCTTCCAGTACCACTCCTGATGTTCCGTGATCTTTACTGTGTGAACTGAAGATGGGTGGAACCATAATGTAGCAATAATAAAATAGCATACAGTACCCCTGCTGGTGTCAGTGAGACAGCTGCCGTGGTTAACCTGTGTGGTTATAGCACCACAATCTAGCACAGTTAGGTTTTATTCTGCGGACTGGGACCATTCAGTAGAGCTCTCGGTAAAGGCAAAAGTGCCTGTGATACTGGCTGTGTGTATCTAATGTGTTCTCGAGGTGTAACCAGTACAACTGGAAAACTGAATTTTTGGCTTTATTTAAATTTAAGCATCTGCCATATCTGATAGTAGAGAACACTAGGTTTTGTCGTTTAAATTAATTGAAATTTGTATTTGCTTGCTGGCTTTTGGTTTTGAAGTGTATTCCAGACACTGTTCTATATTCTAGAGTCAGAAAGAGTTTAGAAATCTGGTCCCTGGCTTCAAAGAAGTCAGTATTTTGGGTGATAGTGTACATATTTGATGTTAGTCTGTTGCCAGTTATATACAGAATATATTGTATAATTGGAGACCAAGGGGTTATCAACCTAATCTAAAGCAATAGCATCTTTTTTGTTGTTTTTTTTCTGTGACGTTCACATATAACTTCATTTAATGCTTACCAGGTGGTTATGTTATTAATTACTCTGATTTGACAGGAAAATATTGAGATATATGGTGAACTATGAACAACAGACAGTATATTCAAATCCCAGCTCTGACTCTAAAACAAAAGTTTAAGGGACCATTACTGTATTTCCCACTGCAGGGTTCAAATAAGACTTAAAGGTTGATTAATTGTCTTGAGTCTCAGGGGATACCAGCTAAAGAAGGTAGGGCAGAGAGTCTTGGGAACATAGTTAATACATCTAAGCAAAGAAAGAACAAAGCAAAAAATATTTTTGTTCAATGACATTATCAAGTCATTTATTCAACCTTTAATACTGGGCAACCTTCTGAGAACAGGAAATACTGACTTCAGTGAGCAAAATCGTGAGAGAATGTATATTCTGGAAGAAAATACCCTAGTTAGTACAAGGATGGATGCCTGGACAGTATGCCACTGGAGAGGAAAGGCTTTGTGGAGAATACTGATGGTCCCTGCTCTCATAACCCATATATTTTACATGGGGAAGGAGGCAGCTATGAGGGTGAAAATGGAAATTTAACATAGACTTATTGTGAGAGCATCAGGGTTGTAAAGGATCTACATAGGGTAATAAAATAAGGTAATTGAGGAAGACTATATTAAGAATTTGAGCTGAAATGAAATATGGTGGGACTAAGAGCCAGGCATATAAATAGCCATAAGAACATTCCAGGCTGTGTTAGTCAGGGTTCTCTAGAGGAACAAAACTTACAGAATGAACCTATACATATATAGAAAGAACATTTATTAGACTGCTTACATACAGGCTGTGGTCCAGCTAGTCCAACAATGGCTGTCTACCAGTAGAATGGTATAGTAGTAGTTGTTCAGTCCACTGGGCTAGGAGTTAGTACACACCAGAATCCACACAGATCCTACTAGAGCCCCGAAGCCATTTGAATTTGCAGCTTCTGCTCTAGTAGGATCTGTGTGGATTTTCTGACTAGAGGACAGGAAGGGATTTTCTACGCAACTACAGTAGCAGAAGCACACGCTGCCGCGCCGGTCTGTATGTAGTAGAGGGAGGTTTTAGTAAATCTCGAAAACCTCTCCCGAGGCCATCTGTTCTCTTCAGCACCAAGAGCCCTGTGCTTTGTGTGTAACAGCTGAGGAGTCGGTGCGCATTTTTAACATGTGTTGCTATGGTAAAAAGAATTCTATCATGCAGTAGATTATACGTTTTAAAGAAGTAACAGAGAGATAGGGATTGCAGTTAAAGCTGTTGCAGTAAGCCCTAGGGATAGAACTGACTAAGGAGAAGTTTGAGATAGAATCTGACATGTTGGTCCATAATGGAATCATAGAGAGGAAATGAAAAGGGAATTAGAGTCAACTGCCAGGTTAGTTTACAAAGCATACTACGCACCAAATTGCGATGCCCACTTTGTAGACAGAACCTTGAATAAAGCTCTCAGAGTGCGAAGAAGGGTGTGGATTTTAAAGTCATTAGCTCAGAAATGGTTTGGAAGTAGATAAAAGAACTAGAACAGTGGCTTTCAACCTGCTTAACACTGCAACCCTTTAATACAACCCCAGCTGTAGTGTGAAGGAGCAGGCTGCGTCCCACTGCCTGCCTAGCTCACACCCGAAATAATCACACAGAAATTGTATTAATTAAATTACTGCCTGGCCCATTATATCTAACCTCTTCTTGGCCAACTCTCACATCCTGATCTAACCCATTTCTATTTATCTGTGTTTACCATGAGGTCATGGCTTACCGGGAAAGATCCTAACCAGCATCAGTCTCAGACAGGCGTTTCATGGCGTCTGCCACACTGCCTTCTTCCTCCCAGAATTCAGTTCAGTCTTCCCTGCCTATCTAAGTTTTGCCCTATCAAAAGGTCAAGGCAGTTTTTTTATTTAACCAATGAAAGCAACACAAATACAGAAGGACCTCCTACACCACCCAACCATAGAATTATTTTTGTTGCTGCTTCATAACTTCAACTTTGCTACTATTGTGAATAGTAATACAAATATCTGATAGGTAAGATATCTGATATTGACCCTTAGGTTGAGACTCACTGGCTTAGAAGAAAGGGAAATAAGTGAGCCATCTGTAACTAAATGTCTTACTCAGGTGTCCCCTAGACAGTAAGCCTGAGTCATTGAAAAACTACCACATAAGAATTGCCTGATGGTTTCCAGGAAAGAAGCTTTTAATAGCATTGAGAAATTAGTATTTTGAGTGAGGTTGGCAGCTGAAAATGGCTGGCAGCAATAGAAAAGAAGAAAGTTTGGACATCTTGAGATAAAGTTGTGCATTTGTGAGATCATATTTGTTCAATGTGATGTTTTTCTTTGGAAATAATAATTTTCTGTCCTAATGACTTTTTTTCTGTGTAATCCAGGTACCCGAGGCAATAAAGAAATGTCAGAGAGCTGGAATTACTGTGCGCATGGTCACTGGTGACAATATTAATACTGCTCGGGCTATTGCTACCAAATGTGGTATTTTACACCCAGGGGAAGATTTCCTTTGCTTAGAAGGTAAAGATTTTAACCGAAGAATACGAAATGAAAAAGGAGAGGTAAGAATTTTTCCAAGTTTTAAATTGATATGCTTAGTGTATTTAGTAATTTCTTCAACCAGTACATATTGAGTATACATTCTTTGTTAGGCTCTCTACATCAGTATTGCTGTTCAGAAGCACAGCAGTCTTGCAGTGGAGATAGGAGCAGTGATTCTGAAAGGGCTTATGTGTTGCAGGAATGCTTTATGAAAGGAGTAATGTAGATCTAGACTACTTGGTACACACAGTACTGCCGAGAGTGACAAGGCGGATGTGAAGTGGGACTTAGGAGGCCGTCTTCCTCAGAATTCTCGTGCATTTTCATAGGTAGTGGAGGAATTTTTCAAGATTTGGCCTTAACTTCTTGTACATGAATCAGAGCCACCAAGTCAGCCAGTTAAAACAGATTGATGCGCCCCACTCAAGAATATTATTTGTTTGAACTAAGGCCCTGCCCAAGAATTGCAATTCTGAGACGTTCCAAGGAGTTTCTATTACTCTTTGGACCATGAGTAAAGATCCACTGATAAACATGGCAGCTAGCTAATTTAGAATTATAAGACTAGTTTTGGCACATTTTAACTTTGATAAAAATTTATAGATTGAACAAGAAAGGATAGACAAGATTTGGCCAAAGCTTCGAGTACTCGCAAGATCATCTCCCACCGACAAACACACACTGGTTAAAGGTGAGTAAATTGTGTGACTCTCTCACGGTTCTCAACACAGAAACATGTTCTGCTTCCTTAAGCTAAAACAAACCCTGACTATTAAGTTGAGTCACAAATAGCATTTTGTAGTAAAATGTAGATATATTTTCTTCTGATATATTGGGAAAGTTATGTTCACCTTCAGTGATTAGTACTCCTAATATAGCCTTAGTTTCTAGAATTGATCTTTGCTTCATAGCTAAGCAGTGTATATTTTTATGTTTGTTTAAATGTATTTTTAGCTTTGAGTCTCTGAAATGGACTAGTAAGGCTATTCTACAGAATCACCTATTCATTCAAAGGATTTTATAGCACTAATATTTGCTTCTCTTTAAGGTATAATTGACAGCACTGTCTCAGAGCAACGCCAAGTTGTAGCTGTAACTGGCGATGGGACAAATGATGGCCCTGCACTAAAGAAAGCAGATGTTGGATTTGCCATGGTAGGTGCCTACTTAAATATTTATATACAGTTTGCTAGCTGGGTTGTCTGCTTGTTTGTTGCCAAAATTACTGCTGATTTTAAACCATGTTCCTCAAAATTAGTTTAAGAGATTTAGGATAAACCTAAGTGAGTTTATAAACCTAGTGGTTTTATATGCTAGCTCTATGAGACACTGTGAAGGCTAGCTAGAAGATTACTTTGGACAACTGTTAACAGTATACATGTGCTTTGTGCACTGAGGAATATTTAAACATTCATCGACTCAGCTGACTCTTATAGCCACCTTCTTAAGCAAACTTGTAACAATGGTGACCTCACAGCTTTTAAAGAACATTTGGATGCCATCATTTTATATAGTCATACAGTCTCCCGTGTGTACAAAATACTGTGTTTCATTATGACATGCTCACACGTGCATATAACGTGCTTTGCTCATATTCACACATAACCATTGCCCTCTCTTACTCTCCCCTCCCCCTCTTGCTAGTCCTTTACCCTCCACAGTTTGCCCTTGTATTTTGAATGCCTTTACATATTTTTTCAATCTAAATTCCACATACAAGAGAGTTGCTTGGGAGGTGGGGGGGGGAGTTGCTTGTTCTTCAACTGAAGTGTTTTCTTTACTCTTTGTCTTATTTTTAGAAATTAATAGTCTATAATCCTAATTGTCAAAACCAGAATTTAACAAGAAAAACTAAGTATATGAATATTTTTGTTTAATATACAGCCCAGTCTTTATTTTTTGCATTGGGCTGGAAAGTTGTACATTGGGCTACAAAAATCTCTTCTGAAGAGCTAATTGTTATCCTTAATGTGACTGTCCATGGCCATTGTAGAAATGCTAACTTTCTTAAGGGGTGCTAAATTTGCCTCCTTATCCTAAAGTATAAGAGACATTGAATTCTGAAATAAAGCCTGACACTAAGGATTCAAGGTATGAAGATGGTTCTGTGCACTGGTGTGCACTGGTGTGCACTGGCGTAATTGTTCTCCAGTATTCTGTTGCTAAAATAGAGATTTACAAGAAGAGTCATGGCAGGGTCGAATTAAAAGAGATAGTAAGAGGAAATATATAAATTTCCCCTCAAGCAAAAACAAAGACTACAAGGACTCTCAACCTACCCTATATCTAGACAGATGTATTGACATGAAATGTTGAAAACTTGTAATAAGTTCCAGTAGTGGGCTAAGGAGTGCTTAAGCAAACGGCATCATTCCATTCAGGAACATTGCGATCACCAGTTGTTGTACCTCAGCATTTAGCAGATTCTTAATACTACTGTGACCCTGGCAGCTAACCAGGATGACAGAACTAGTTTCATAGAACATACGATCTTTTTCCTCAAAACAAAAAAAAAGACAGATGTTTACATTAACAAAACTTAACCAATACAAAAAATACAGTACACAGGATATGTTGGCAGTGGGTTTTACACAACTTAAATTAAATTTGCTTCAAAAGTAAAGAGAAGGAGAAAGTCCTTGGGTGGTTTGGTCTTGTAACCATTTTTGCTGAAACTTGACATCTGATAAGTACAAGTCAGTTTAGATACGTAGTCACGCTGAGGAACTCACTAAAAGCTGTTGTCTATTTTGATCCCAAGTTCCCAAACGTATTTTTCTGTAGAATTAAGTTTTCTTTGATACCCACTTCCCTTTTATAACTGTCTCTTAAATTCGTAAGGATTTAAACAAAGAAAGAGATTTCCATTTGCAGCCTCTAAGAATGGATGGAGTTTAGTTCGGAGACTAAAAGTTTAAATCCGAGTTGCTTATAATTGAATATTTTGAGTACAGCTCCATTTCCCCTTTTTAAAGTTGGTATCGAGTGCTCCTACTACGTGCCATTTCTTTTACCTTAGTTTTTGACTCCAAAAGTAAATGACTGTTTTAGCTCTTTTCCCCACGCATATGAACCATATGATTTTGGAACTTAGTCAGCATACAAAGCATTGACTCCTGGCTTTTCCTCAAGGAAGGTGAGGACTCCACACAGCAGACAGCAGGTGCACAGGCACGGCACCGCATTTGCTCCATGTGCATTCATGCTCATCCTGCCCACCGCTCCTCAGGAGCATCCCGTCACCGCTTAGGTTAGCCTCGCACTCAGTCTTTGTTGTGACTGTCAGTGCTGTTCCATCCTGAGCCACGTGAACTCCTTTTTTGTTATTCACTTAATGTTTTCCATAATTTTTTAACATACTTGGCACACACTCATTCCCAGAATCCCTTTGCAGTGACTCAGAGACAGTTGGTGATCTTAGCGGTTTTACCATACCAATCCCCCTGCCCCACCTCTTGACCTGCTGTAATCTGGCATTGTAGCGGAAGTGACAGCTTGCCTGAATGTACGAATTTGAGAGAGCTCTGAGGATCTGCTTACCTTGTCCTATGCAGTACAAGAGATAGATTTACCTGTGGATCCTGGAGCTCATTGCTTCTCCTGTTTATAAATCTACACAAAATCACATGTATTGCGTCCATCTTTTGTTCAGAAGATTATCTATGATGTTTGTAGGTACAATTAACTTGTTTTTATTAACCCACAGTCTGTTCATCTGCCCATTCTACTGTTGACAGTGTTGCTAGTCTGAGGCTTCTCATTGCTTCTTCAGTGTCTTCAGGTCTTCAAGAGCGCCTCTCCTTTCATGTCTGTTTTTAAGTGTTCCCTGAAGCTGCAGGGCCTGAGCCTCGTAGGAATTCTGTAATGGGGAGAAAAGTCGTCTCCGCTTTCCCTGCTGCTGGCTTTAGCAGATTCCTTCAGTCTCCTGAGCTGTTGGCCATTCATCATCTACTTCTAGTCCCTATAGTTTTCTTGCAAACATTTCTTTCTTTCACGTTTAATCACTTTTAATATTTTCAAAAATTTTAAAATGTTTTAGATTTGAGAATTCATACATATGTATGGTGTATAATCATATCCATCTCCTCCATCTCACCATTCCTGCTTCTCTGATTCCTCCAGCATGCCTCCCTCGCAAGTTCAAGTCCTGTCTTTTCTGTTAGTGTGTTTAATACACCTTCTGTATGACTTTGGAAGAGACGCCCCTTTGTCTGCAACACTGCTTGCATTTTGCTTTTCATGCTTCATTCTTTATGCGTGGTGTCAACTAAGCCTGGGTGTCTTTGTCAGTGGCATCCTAAGATTACAGTATTATCGTCTTTTAGCATAATTGTAATTATTTTTTATTAAGTATAATGGTGCACATTTGCATATGTACAAGTTATATTTTAAACATTTAGTCTAATTCACAGACTTTTTTAACAGGGCATTGCTGGAACTGATGTGGCTAAAGAAGCATCTGATATTATTCTCACAGATGACAACTTTACAAGCATTGTTAAAGCAGTTATGTGGGGACGAAATGTCTATGACAGCATCTCAAAATTCCTTCAGTTCCAGCTTACTGTTAATGTAGTAGCAGTGATTGTTGCTTTCACGGGCGCTTGTATTACTCAAGTAGGTGACTGTTAATATTTATTTTGACACAAAAATTATATGATTTACCCTTTTAAAGTCCTTAAGTATTTAAATAAGATGAAGCTTTATATTGTAGGTTAATTAACATAAAATGTAATCTGTTTTGTTCCTTAAGTCTTTGTAATCCTAAAGGCTTCCTGAAAGTCGCTGCCTTCATGAACAGTTGTGAATGTCTATTAGGAAGCCTGTCTTTTCTAGGACTCACCTCTTAAGGCGGTGCAGATGCTGTGGGTAAACCTCATCATGGACACACTGGCTTCCCTGGCCCTAGCAACTGAACCACCCACTGAGTCTCTCCTGCTCCGGAAGCCTTATGGCAGAAATAAGCCTCTCATCTCACGGACAATGATGAAGAACATTTTGGGTCATGCATTCTATCAGCTCGTAGTGGTTTTTACACTCTTATTTGCTGGTAAGAGTTCACTGTTAGAGTGTTCACTGTTCAGTTCTTTCTGTTGCATATTACTGTCACTCAGCATGCCTTAGTGTGGCAGAATTCCCACAAACCTCAATTCTGTTCCTGAGTCCACGTATCTTAAGTTTTTACTTGCTTTTCCTGGTGCCCACTCTGTCTGGGGAGGTTGATGAGATGGCAGGGAAGTAGAGTCTTGACTTTTATCCAGGCTCCACCACTCTTAGATCTGTGGTCTTGACATGTCTCCATGGTGCCAGGGGTTTCCCTTTCCTTATCTGTAGAACAAAAACAGCACCAGATAATCCTGGCCAGAGTCCAGTCCAGACCAAGGCTGGCCAAGCTTTGTTATCATGCACTTCCTTGAAACACATTGTGTTATTTCAATGATAATTACAAAATGGTGACGTTTCATTTCAGGAGAGAAGTTTTTTGATATTGACAGTGGAAGGAATGCCCCTCTGCACGCTCCCCCCTCGGAACATTACACTATTGTGTTCAATACCTTTGTGCTGATGCAGCTTTTCAATGAAATAAATGCACGGAAAATTCATGGTGAAAGAAATGTGTTTGAAGGAATCTTTAATAACGCCATCTTCTGTACGATTGTTTTAGGCACCTTTGTGGTACAGGTGAGTAAGTAGAAAAGATAGTTTAGGTCATATGAGACATATTCCTACAAACGGGTACTTCGTTCAGCAGATAGCCCAAGCTGGGAGGGAGCTTCCGTGTCCTGACTGTGATGTCTACCCAGCTTCGTGTTGATTTAATGTATAGTCTGGAGACTATGGCAGCTTGCCCCAGCCTTCTCAGAAGTCACTCCCACAGCTGCCTCAGCAGACAGCTTCATTACTTTCAAATATAAAGTAAAGAATTACTTTTAATGAGACCAAATCAGCCAGTCACATAATTATTGGTTTTCCCTAGTACTTTTAATGCCTTCCTTTCATACCTCATTACACCAAAAAAAAAGTCTTTTAATTTAAAAAAAAAAACCAAAAACTAGAAACATTGAACGTTTTCCTATTCCCTGTTTTCTTGGTTTACAAAAGAAAAACTATTTCAGTTCATTCCATTATGAAAATCCAGACCTGATTATGAAATTAGCTCTAATAGTTTTATGATATAACCAATATATATAATATCGGTTATAATGCTAGCCTCCTAGCAAATCAGTAATGACTCTATCTGGACAAATAGACAAGTATTCTTGACATTAAAAAGCAATGAAATTAACAAATAAATGCAAAGCATGAAATTTATAATGCTTTTTAAAGTATAAAAATGTAACAACTATTATGTACCAAAATTACTTTTCTTTTAATTTCAATATTTCACAGCTACTTACCTTATATCAGAGAGAATTGTCAGACTCAGACAAAGGTGAATATTTTGTTGTTTAATACGCTCTGCTCCCAGGTGTACTATTGTAGGACACTGCAGGTCAGGAAGGGGTCACGAGCACTGTAGTGTGAACTTTATGTACGGATGTCATTGACCTTCACTCTCCCTGTTGAACAGACTAGAGAGCTAGTGCACACGTCATAGCCTTGCCAGGTTGCTTTTTTTTCCTATTACAGAGCATACATACATAGTTGTCTTAAAAACTAAATGTCAACAAGGAGTGGCTGCTGTGTAGAAGAGAAAACAAGGTGGCATATTCTGTCCATATATGTCACTGTGACATGTGGTACTTCCCACAAAACACATACTACCTTTCATGAAAGCATACCAAAAAAATGTAATTATTTGAGATAATATAGGAAAGAACATACAGGTATTCTTTTGGTCATGTGATTTATTTTTTTATTTTAGTAAATGTAAAATATATACTATATATATTTAAATTTGGGAGCAGAGATTTTATTTTAGTTGTTATTTAAATAAATTTACTTTTGCTTATTCCTCCAGATAATAATTGTGCAGTTTGGTGGGAAACCATTCAGCTGCTCAGAACTTTCAATAGAACAGTGGCTGTGGTCAATATTCCTGGGAATGGGGACCTTACTCTGGGGCCAGGTAAAAATCTCACTGTTTTTGTTAAAACCTAAAGTAATTCTTTTTTAATCTTTCAACCATTTCTGTTACTTATTCTAGTTACCACTTGAGTCACAAAAGGGAATTGTGAATAACATGGGATTTGTCCCTTTCCTAAGTAGCTGTTCTGAGGTGGTTCTTGTTGATTGCGCTCATTGGTCTTTTACTGGTTTCTGTGGTTTTAGAGCAAGTTGCTGTAGTTGCAGGCATGGCACATAGATGACTGGGTAGTATGGTAATGCCTGGGTCTTCTCCGCCTGATTAGGTGTTTTCAGAATAAAGGTACTTCATTACCTTGGTATAGAATTTTAATATTTTTAAAGCCTGAGAGAAATTTTAAGTCTTAAATAGTAAACAGTTTCTTAAAATCATGGGTGTCTGAAAAATAGAGCCACAAAATGGTTTTTTAAGGCCTTGGAATCGTTTTAACAGTTGTCTGTAAATGAAGATGCCAGAAAAGCATGCTCCACCTCAACTGTACTGATCGCCGTTTTTCTTGCAGTTAGTTGCACGCCATTCTTCTTTTAAAGAGGAGTGGTGATGGCCTGTGCCAGTGCTCACCTCCAGGCTGGTGTGACTGTCACACCAGCTGCTGACATGAGAGTCAGTGCTGACGTGTCCGTGAACACAGGGTGCTGTGTTGCCGTATATAACGTGTGTGAGCTCATTCATTGTCATTCTGCAGATCCAGCCAAACTTAGGTTTTATCTTTTTTCTTAGTTGTGTTTTTCTGGGTTCTAAGTTGTTTTTGTTACCTTAAAACTCTCTTTCTTGGTGATCCCTTATTGGTCCACGTTTCTTTCTAATTATTTCACAGTGTTCTCTGATAGGCAGAGCACAAGTCTACAACCTAAAAAGTCTGCCTAATTTCAAGAAGAAAATCTCACTGCTGTACACACAGCCAGCAGCAGCAGACTTATGTTGATTTTTGTCTGTTCATTTTAAGTGTGTGATTCTAAAAATAAAATAAAACCTGACTTAGTGCCTCAGAGACCTGGAATCTTAACCATTTCATGTGCAAATCACTTCACAAATCTGATCCTGTTTTACCCCGTGAACGTAGATGGCAGGAGTAGAAGTTCTCCGGGCTATTCTGGTCTGAATGCAGCTTGGTTTCCCCTTGGTAAACTCTACTTTATAGGTATTACTTGTTTACGCTCAAATGCTAATCTGTACTGTTGATGTTTCTGATAGTGTTCTTGTTTCTGGAGGCATCTATTGCTATGTATAGCTATGTTACCAATCAGTGTTGACTCAATTTAGATAGCTAAATTTTATAAAAATAGTTAACTGAACTACTTCAGTATGACCTTAAAGATTTTCTGAATTCTCATATTCTTTTACTTGTGAATTTTTATAGCAATAATGGATTAAAAGCTTGGTTTGTACCCAGTGAGACCACATGCCGTTTCATCTTATTTTAAGTAAATGTAATTAATATGAGTTCAGGTGGAGACTATATACATGTAGACACAGTAAAATATGATTGTACAGTTTAGCATCATGAATGTCTATATTAAAATATGAGAAATACCATCAACTTCACTTCTATTCAGAAAACATTTTGTTTTGTAAACTTGTCTTTTTTATAACTGATTTTGTTCTGAGAAAGTCATCAGCAAAACATTGCTTCATTGGTTAAAAAAAGTAAATGGATACTCCTTCAATTTTTAATAATACCTTGAGTTCTTTCCCCTGTGTTATAGCTTATTTCAACAATTCCAACTAGCCGTTTAAAATTTCTAAAAGAAGCTGGTCATGGAACACAAAAGGAAGAAATACCCGAGGAGGAATTAGCAGAGGATGTTGAAGAGATTGATCATGCCGAAAGGGAATTGCGGCGTGGCCAGATCTTGTGGTTTAGAGGTCTGAACAGAATCCAAACACAGGTATGGGTCTGGTAGAGAGGTAGGAAAGCAGAAGGGAGTAATGATTTTTATCTGGGGAGCAATCCAGACCACCTGTGCTTTGTAACTGCCTTTCTAGCCTTCCCAACATACACAATTTATTCTTTTGAAAAATACTACTGATGGCTGAACTGAGTGAAACTTTAACTGATTATGAAAGAATGTCTCTTATACTCCCCAAGCTTTTTTTCCTAGCTTTTATTTTCCCCTTTCATCTCAAAATGCTACTCTTGCCTATTTATCTGCTCTGTAAAAGTGCCTTTTTCTTTACATTTTAAATGTTGGTAGATGGAACGGTCCTTTCTCTTGTTCTCTCTCTCTTGCTGAGCACGCTGTCACAATCTCTGATTCCTTGCAGATGGATGTAGTGAATGCTTTCCAGAGTGGAACTTCCATTCAGGGGGCTCTAAGGCGACAACCCTCCATCGCCAGCCAGCATCATGATGTAACAAATATTTCTACCCCTACACATGTAGTGTTTTCCTCTTCTACTGCTTCTACTACTGTGGGGTGTGAGTGTGTGTTCCTAAGTGCATGAAATTAACATTTCCTACTTCACACACCTAACGTTTCTCATTTTCTCCTTAATGTTTAAATTCATTGTTCAGGCTTTTCATAAAGCTTTTCGTAAAGTGGATTGAGACCTCAAGTGTTGCCATTGTTTGATTTCTTAGAGGGTTAGATAAGAGGCAGAACAATTGCAGCCAAAGATTAGACCTGAAATCTGGGAGCTTGTCTCTGTGCTAACTTATAATTCATATGGGAAATAAAATTGTAGTTTAGCACTTATCAAACTACTATAAATTGTTGAGTATATGCCTTTAAGTATATGCATACTGCATGGTTCCCAGAAGCATGTGATTCGAAACTGAGCTAAGAGAACTGGAAAATTACATTTATAACACTAAAGAATGAATTTAGCATTTCAACTTTAATATTGTTCTGTTGAGAAAGTAACTTAGTAGCATGAAGTAAAGTTCGTGTAAACAGCCAGTTGCTTGCTTTCCTGACTTGAGCTTTGTTTGCCTGTTCTGTGTGTTTTTATAAGAAGGGGCCCTTGAATAAGCTGTGCTGTTTATATTGATTGATTTCTTGGGCTTTTCCCATTTGTACATCAGTTCAGCTTTAAAATGCATCGTAGATAGTATTCTTCTGCTACAATCAAAATTGACAGTGTATTCACTGCTGTTGGTCTGTCAAATTGAAAGAGAAATGCATGAATAAAGCAGGATTATGAAGTAGCATAATAAAGTCACATGATAGTATGGACAGGACACACTTGGTTCCATGTGTTGGCATGACCCAGCTTCTCGGCATCAGGCTTCAAAGTTGTTGGAAACATAGACTGTCTGGGATCTGTCTTTTCCCAGTTGGTGCACGTGCACGTTAGTGTCTGCGGGTCCTGGGTGATAGTGTATACTAATACTGCGTCACACTCTATAACAGCCCTGTGAGGTGTAGGGACCACACTGTTAAGGAATCCCATTTGATTACAGTTTCTCATCGTCTAGTCAATGGAAAACTAAAACTCATTTTTATCTCTTTATTTTCTGTGTAGAGGCCCAAGTTAATTTAGATCAGTGGTTCTCAACCTTCCTAATGCTGTTACCTTTTAATACAGTTCCTCATATTGTGGTGATCCCCCAACCATAAAATTATTTTTTATTTCTACTTTATAACTGCAAGTTTGCTACTGTTCTGAATCGTGATGTAAATATCTGATATGCAGGGTATCTTATATGCAACACTGCCCCCCCCCCAAAGATGTTCCAGCCCAAAGGTTGAGAACCGCTCATTTAGACTACTAACACAGCTTACAGGTGGGGGTGCTAAGTCCAGAAAGACAGACAAGAGGAAGGATAGGGTCACTTAAAGGGTCTTATGACCCTAAACATACACTTTTAAAATATACATTAAAATGTCTTAATCATCATGTTGCTGTTGAGATAATTTTAGTGATGACTGTTTTCTTCTAGAATATTGGTGTCACTTAACTTCTCTTAACTTTATGAGTAAATGGTGCCTTCATTCTTAAAATTACTAGAATTGATACAAAAGAGAACATTTTTATGTTCAAAGTATATTTTAACTAATATAAGTGCTCAACTGAACAGATTGTTATCTCTAAAGAAATTTCTGAATGACACTGGTTTGTTGAACCCTATTGTCAGCACTACAGTGACTTTTTTATGCTTGCCCTTTAACCTAGTTTCTTGTACAGCAGATACCCAAAAAAGACAGGTGAATTGCTAGTCCATAAGTCTAAATAGTTAATAGAAAACTTTGGAACTTTGCATCTTTCCCTTGGAGAACTTTTCAGAGTCCCAGAGAGGGAGGGGTATGTGTGTGTATGCTTGTGTGCACACATGTGTGTGTGCATGCATGTGTGTGTGTGTTTGAAATCTGTTCTTTCTAGCAAACTCTAGTGATCAAGATAAATCTCTCATACAAAAATCCACTAACACATGTGTAGAAAAAATGGCATATACTCAAATATTTATAGCTGTTTATAGTAGCATTTTATAGATACATATTTGGGTTTGTCTTTATTCTTAACTTTTAATTAAGGAAGTAGTGAGGCAGGTGTGAGTTCATTGTGGCATTCAGCTTATATTTGCTTGGCTTTTTCATAGTTGGTGACACCCTGATTCCTAGCATGATAAATAGTAACCCTTTGTGCTTGACTTTGTTTAGCTTATTTGAGTTGTTTTGAAAAATACGTTCTTTTTGATTTAAAGATAATTCAACTAAGCTTGTGTATGGCTAAGTTCTCATTTTGTTTTTTGTTTTTGTCGTCTTAGGGAAAAAACATCCTACACAATGGCTATTAAATTTTTAGCCAGTGACAATTAAGATTTTGTTAGTTTTCCTTTGAATGTATACCTCTTAGAATATGTGGTTTTGTTGTTCTGTAGTGTCCTACTAAAATATTCATTTTTTTACAGTGTATTGCAAGTTCCACTGCATTACATGCAAATATGATTCACTCATACCTAGCTGTTTGTGGATTCAAACTCATAAGTGAACCATTGCTGTAGTTAAGCCACTGGTGTTCTGACATCTTTCTGTGTTTTCTGCTGTCCACAGATTCGAGTGGTGAATGCATTTCGTAGTTCTTTATATGAAGGGTTAGAAAAGCCAGAATCAAGAAGTTCAATCCACAACTTTATGACACACCCTGAGTTTAGGATAGAAGACTCAGAGCCCCACATCCCCCTCATTGATGACACTGATGCTGAAGATGATGCTCCTACAAAACGCAACTCCAGCCCTCCGCCCTCTCCTAACAAAAATAACAATGCTGTTGACAGCGGAATTCACCTTACAATAGAAATGAACAAGTCTGCTACCTCTTCATCCCCAGGAAGCCCACTACATAGTTTGGAAACGTCACTCTGATTGTAAGCTGAATGTTAACACACTAGCTGCATTGTAAAGAAACAAATTGAAACTGAGTCTTTTCACATATTGTGACGGACAAGATAGTAGTCTTGTCTTTGGACTTCAACAGAAGACACACTTGTACGAATGTAGATTTATTTTTTTAAAAAAAAAAGCAAAGCTTTCTGCCAGACTGAGGGTGCTTTTTGGGGGGTGGGAGAAATGAACTGACAGATAAACAACAGCATAAGTGACCTATGGATCATCATTGGTACCCAGAATGGTCCTGATGGTGGATTAGCAGAGCTGTGGTTTATCTCAGTGTCCTTGATGGGAGAGAGGGAGGAGTGAAGCTGGGCGAGACAGAGAGCCCTGGATCATTGAATGAATACTTTAATTTCTGCTGTTGGCTGTTAATAATTTGGATTATTTATGTTTATAAATGATACAGATCTGTTTACAAGGTTTGTAGATACTTTTTTTGTTCTTCATAGATGGGAAGCTTCCTTATAACTAATGCAGAGAAAAATTAGTCCTTCAAATACTGCTGTATTTTCAGGAAATAAAAAAGGGGTGTTTCTATTGAAACTGTACTAAATTTTTGCCTACAATTTATCTTGTTAAATATTGTAGATAAATTGCTAATACTAATAGCCAAATAGATAACACTAATGCTTTGTTTAAAAAACAAAAAACAAAAAAAGAAAACAAAACAAGACAAAAAAAACAAAAAAAAAAAAACATGAGCAGTGGTGTTCTAATGAAGCTATGGCATCTGTCCTAATTAGTTTCTTAAATACATTTACTACTTAATGGTTTTGAAAGAACTGTTTAATTTTTAAATTTTTTGAAAACTTGCTAATAACCTTTTGTTCAGAATTTAGTAGATTGTCTATTGCAGGACATCAAATACACAATGAAAGATGCTTGAAATGCTTTTGTTATTTCAGGCAAATCAAATTAAACTATAAAACTACAAGAGAACCTTTAGTCCTTTTTATTTTTGTCTAAATATGTTAGTTCAGTGATGTCTTGGTGAACTGTGAGTGAACTATATTGATTTTTCTAATAACTCCTTAGAGACCTGCATACAGCATAGAGGGCTGTTGGCATTTTGAAAAAGGTTAATAGGTAGAAGCATACATGTTTTCCTTTTTGTTTTTGAAACTTGTTTGTAAACATAAACGAATATGCCCTTTTATTAAATAAATACACAGCGATGGTTTTAAGACAGCTCAGCTCCTATCCTTAGTTCTGCATAGGTGATGCATCCATCGGTCTGTTCCCTTTCACAATTGGAATAAATTTCAAGCTGGTAACAGCCCCACGAAGTTCTGTTTGAATTCTTTATTGGTCACCTCATCGAGTCAGGGTGAGACAGCACAAGTTTACCACCTAACATATTCTTCATAGAACTTAGTTTTATAAAAAGTAATGACCACCAATGTTTCTGATATATTTGTTTTTATTAAGTGGCCAAATAATAGATGAGATAAAAGGAGATAATACGTGAAAACATGGGGAAAGCTTCCAAACATGATGTTTGTAGATCGATGATGAACCATGTGTTGAAATGCCCATCCCTAATGTTTGTAGATTGATGATGAACCATGTGTTGAAATGCCCATCCCTAATGTTTGTAGATCGATGATGAACCATGTGTTGAAATGCCCATCCCTGAGTCAGTTGAATTTCTGGGCTCTCTGCTTCTTCCCTGTCTACCTTCTTCCTTTGTTTGCCCCTTGTCTTCACCCTTTAGAAACTGGTATTGTTTCAGGGCGCAGATTTCACCAGATAAACAATCCTCAGGCTGATAAAGTTTACGAGGACTACTACATCCAAGAATGCTGACCCAGCAAAGAAACATGGTTGACGGTGCTTGATTTTTTTTGGTGGGTGGGAGGAATCTTTTCTCTCCATCAGTTGCCTGCAGTAATCCTCTGCAAGTCTTAGAAACATATTGGCTCTGTCGCATTTATCATTGTACATTTACTCATCAGGTATTTGTAGTTATTCATACTGTAAAAAGAGGTAGCATGATATATGCTGGGAAGCATATTTAGACCAGGAGTCCAGAATGGCCTCCTAGTCTTGATTTTGCCATTAATGTGCTGCATGATCTTGGGGAATTACTCACCCTGAAAGAGGGTGGGGGACTAGACTCCTCTTGAAGAACCCTTTCAACTCTAAAAATTGACCCTATCCACTGAAGAAGCCTGCAAGGCATAGGGAATAGAGAAAAGGGAAATGTTTTCAGTTTTCTTTTTTATTTTGGTTATGTTTAACTAGGAATGTAATTACCAAACGATGCAGACATGCATGTGCTTTGGAGGGTTTGTGTCGAGCTTTTCCGGGCTTCATTTTTCAACTCAAGGCAATGGCTTTTTACACCACCTCCAATCCATACATGGGTCTTACTTAGGGTATCCATGAAGTAATAGCAAGACACTGAGACACTGTAATTTCTACCAGAAATTTCCAGAACATTATGTAAGTAAAAGAAAAAGAAATAGAAGCAAGCTGTTAAAGATCTTGGATCCCATTATATAGAGTGTATAGCTAAATCGACATCTGTAATTCACATTTTATCTTTTATCCTCTAACAGGAGAGAAAAAAAACTTGTTTAATTTTGCATCCCAAATGTTTTTAATCTTTGTATATTTTTTAAAAATCCTTTTCTCCTCATCATTGCCGTTTTTGTGGTTGTAAATAGATAGACTAGCCGCACTTTGAAGCCGAGTTACTCCTTACAAATATGTGATATGGTCATTTTCATAACAGATATCAGTTTTGAACCAAGAAATGGTGATTTGTTTATAAGAAAAAAACCTGGCTTCATTTCTGTGAAATTGCTCTTTGAAAATTTCATTTCCACGTGTAAGCCAACTGAGATACTACCATGATGGTGTTGATTTCCTTTGATGATGCTTACCATCTCTTTTAGCCACTGAGCCTTTTATTATTTGTCTATTTGTAAAGTTTATTTGTCTTAACTCATTTAATAAATATACTGTTTATCTGTTTCTGAATGGGGACTGAACTTTTTGAATATTGGAATGACTTGAACATCATATTTTGGCATTCTTTTTTTCTACTTGAGATTTTTTTTAATCTACATAGTGAAAATTTTACAATATACTTGGAATGTTACGACCGATGCGGTGACTCGGTGTTTTCGTGTACATGGGTCGCCTCTGGAAGTAAAGTGTGTACAGTGCCCCCACCCACCTTGTCAGCGCTCAATGCAGCAACATTCCTGCAGTCCAGGGAGGACATTGTTTTGGTTTAGAACAAATTTGTGTTCTGTATTATTAAGAAAGTTCATTAAACAATCCAGGCTTTTCAATAAGCTACCTTAACTCTGTGATGAAAAATTCATAACAGTGAAATTTGTATTTAGTGATTTTTATAATAAGTTATTACCATAAGTTCACAGGAAAATGGTGAACCAGCAAAATAATTATGGATGCTGTATTTTGATAGCACAAACTATTAAATCATTAAATATAAGTAATACACAACATGAAAGATATTTTCCATCATGTCAGATTGGGAAGTGTCATAATTGAGTGTTTAATTATGTTCTATTTATAAAGTGAAAGGGGAGTTTCTTTAGCCTTCATTTCTTAGCATTTTCCCCCAAAGCTTCAGAGAACTGAGGTTTCCTCTCTCTCTCTCTCTCTCTCTCTCTCTCTCTCTCTCTCTCTCTGTGTGTGTGTGTGTGTGTGTGTGTGTGTGTGTGTGTGTGTGTGTGTGTGTGTGTGTGCGCCCATTCAGAGTCAACAAGGAAATTATCTTCATACAAATCATTTATTTTTCAACAGATTAGCAGCTTTTCCCCTTAAGCTCTCAGTCTGTTTACTGTATGCTTTTACAATGAGAATTACTTATTTTTCATTTTCCATATTTACATAAAAAACTTGTCAAACATAGTGCACGCAGGCTGGTTTAAATCTGTTTTCTCTAAGTTCAAATTGTCATTATCGAACAGTACATTAATGGCTCCAGAATGGGAGCGTCAAGCTAATGTGTGTGTTTATACAGTGCCGGTGCCTGGCACAGTTTCCTTTAACGGAACTGCCCTGTGACTACTACTTAAGTCATTAACATGCACATCTCTGTTCGGGTTCAGCTCAGGACGAAGCTTCTTGTTGAAATCAAGGCTTAAAGGTCATACTTTTTCCATATTACCAATAAGTTATTGACTCGTAAATTAGTAGTTATACAGAATTCTAATATGCCAAGCATTTTATATGGGTTATGGAAATAATAACCCTGTGAATTCCCATTGTATATATAGAAAAACTGAGGCTTAGGAAGTTTCAGTCTCTTGCTTTGGATCATGTGGTAGAACTAGGCTTCACACTAGAGAGCCCCAGCTGGTAGCCCCTGAGCCAGAATCAGTATCAAGGAAACTGCGCTTAAGTCTTCTACCTTCACTGGTGCTCCCAAGATCCCTCCCTAGGCAAGATGCAAAGGCTGAGGCAGGGAGTAGCTGCTGAGGATGTAAGTAGGCTAGACTTTCCTCACAAGCTGCCTCCAGCTAAAGGTCAGGGGAAGACAAGACAGTGGTGTTCATACCATACTCAGGTTAGGTTTCTAAGGTAGGTGTTCTAAGTTTCATAGATACCGTTCACAGACCACCGCTCTCACTAAAGCGGGGTGAAATCTGTCACATTAATGAAATGTGCTTTTTTCTGCTTTGTAAACTTTAGGTGGTTCGTTGGCAGAGAAACTAGACCTAGAGAATAGAAGCTGTTCACACTTCTCTTGCCCTGTCTTACGTACTCTGAAATTCTCCCAGCTCTGTTTGATCCCATCCACCCCTCATCCTCCCTGAGTTATTTTGTGCTTCGATGGTATTTTCCTTGTTGGAAGTTCTTGCTGCTTCAATATTTCTCCAAGGGAAGTGACAGTATTGCACGTTAGATTCTAGCGATCCGAGTTTACAGACCTTTCTGGCTGCCATCTTGGTTCCGTCTGTGTTGATGCAGTCTGAGTACTCCATCCCTTTGCTTTATAAAAATGAGATGCTGCTTGTTGGCGTCCGTGGTCATTTAGGTACCTTCGTGGAGATGAAGTATGCGAAAAGTTTTTTTGTTTTAAATAAGACTGCTTTTCAAATCATCAATCTTTAGGACATATCAATGAATAGCTGGAGGGTGAAGACAGAAAAAAGGGGGGCAGGGCACTAAGACCTGAAGAATATGGCATTCAAAATTCAAGTTAAGATCCTTTTCATCGTAAGCCTGCTCTGAGGTGAATTTGTAGTGTGTCGGAAGGTCTTTCATGTTTCATTTTCCTGCTGTCGCCTTGGGGGTACAGCTTTGCTCTTGTGAGGGCAGGGGCCTTCAAACAGCACAGCCACTCCAATTCTGAGGAGTCCGATCCTGCCATCTTGGATTACTGCCTGGGAAATAGTGTAGTAGGGAGAACGGGCCCTTTGTTCTGTCCCGCCCAGCTAGCTTATGGGAGCAGGGCTTGGCCCTTTGTTTGTCCCAGCTGCCTGGCTAGCTTACACCTGAAATAATCACACAGAAATTCTATTAATTAAAACACTGCCTGGCCCATTATCTCTAGCCTCTTATTGGCTAACTCTCACATCTTGATTTAACCCATTTCTAATAATTTGTATATCGCCACAAGGTCGTGGCTTACCGGGAAAGATTCAGCATGTTTGATTTTGGCAGCTCCATGCGGTTTTCCGTCTGCCCTTCTTCCCAGCATTTAGTTCTGTGTACTCCGCCTACCTAAGTGCTGCCCTACCAGAAGGCCAAGGCAGTTTCTTTATTAACCAATGAAAGCAACACAAACACAAAAGGACCTCCCACACCAAACTAGTCCCTTGTCTTCCTGTTAAATTAGCCAGTATCTGCTTTGATGTGTTTTGTTGTTGTCCATATCTCCTGATCTCCAGGCATTCATTTGACAAATGCTTGAAATCCTTGAGAAGGAATTCATACCTTTTTGACCCTAAGTCAGATCATATTGGGGGGAGGGGGTTCACAGATGAGTAACAGTGAAGCAAAGACAAAAAGGGAGAGCCACCTACTAACGTTAGCAGGAAGAGCCTTCCACACAGAGTCTAGTAGCTCGGTGCTTGTCATGTTAGAGGGCCAAAATGATGTGGTCAGCGTAACTGGAGTGGGTGGGCCAGTGGGAGGGTGTTTTTGAAACTTAGGTAGTAGGGGAGCGCTTACTTGACTTTAGTATTAACAAGCTTGTTGAGAACTTTGGCTCTCAGTCTGAGAGAAACCAGAAGCCACTGGGCAGAGGAGAAACAGCCTGGATTTTGAAGGATCATGACTATTGATGGATATGGTTGGATGCTCAGAAACCAGTTAGACAGAGATTACCTTTGCAGATCTGCTCTTCCAGTTTGGTGCTGTCTACCTCTTTATAGCTGCATATGTCTATTTCTGGGCTAATTTACCTTTGTCCTGCCCAAGACTGGTACCATTTTTTTTTAAGCATCTCACTTCTTCCTCATTTGCTTCAGCCTGTATGAATGTTTCCCTATGGATGACCTTCATAGGGGTTTTTATTATAGTAACAAACAAAGATGGTCATTCTCAGCTCTCAAGTCTGATGTCGTAGTGTGTCCTCCAACCCACCCTTAGTTTAGCTTGGTGAAAACCCTTTGCCCCTGCTGGTCATATTTATCTATGGCATGGTTGCCATCTGTGCCTCTCACCTTTGCCTACTAAACTTTGTTGACTTCATCTTTACAATGTATTTGAGTTGGCTCCCTCATTGACTTGTAGGTCAATAGAACTTGCCTCGATTTCCACAACTATGGTGCCTAAACCTGAACTACCTTCATGCCTCTTTACAGCACAGTCGTGGTCTTGATAGAAATGAAAATAAACTCAACTTGTTTTCTGACTGATGCTCGAGCCAACCTTTTGTCTTCTATTATTTTCAGGTCCATTTCTCATTGCATGTATCCTAGATCTTTATATATTCCTTCAACCAAGATTCAAGCCCTCTTTTGTCTGACTCAAATTCACACTGCGTTATTCCCTCAAAGCCTGTAGCATTTTGCTGTCAGGCTGTGGTCTTCACATTTCAGCATCTGCTGCTCATTCTTACCGTGTTGTTAAGCTTTCCTCCAAAGCAAGATTTTACATCTGTCTGCATTAAACCACATTAAGATTTGCTACTTTACTGAAACAACTGCTTTTGGGGGGGGGGGGGGAGGCACAAGCAAGAAAGATCTGCAAACAAACCTTTGCCTGATTTTTTTTTTGTAAACCCTATCTACCAGGCTGATGTTTAACCCAATAATTAAAGACCACCTTGTTAAATATTCCATCATGTTATGTGCCATTGAATCCAACAGATAATGATTAATTGAAACGCTATCAGCTACTGTTTCTCTTTTATCTCTTCATTGGTTTCAGATCCTTTTTTGTTAATATCCCTATTTTCAGTTATTGTCCTTATCCCTCATATCTTAAGTCCTACCCTGTCTCCCCAAATTTACCATTATTATGAGTTTTCCCAATAGTTGAGTAAGTGGCCACCCCTTATCACCCAAGAAGCTTTGACTTGCCCTTACCTCCAAGCTCTCAGCTGTTACCTAGCTCTTTCTCTGCTGGGAACAATTTGTTGTTCATGTGTTCTCCCAGCACCCCTGAACTCTTCTCTAAACTCCATGCTTTCCTGTGCCCTTTTGTACTTTGTATCCCTTTGCAATGCATGTGCCACCCTGCCTCCGTCCTTCATGCAACAACTGCAAGGGACAAATGGTCACAAGGGAGTGTTTTCACTAGGTGTGGTAGCACTCACCTGAGGGTCTGAGGCAGGAGATTGATAAATTCTCAACTAGCCTGACAAACACAACAAGACCCTCCCAGAAAAACAAAGACTGGGAAAGTGTCCCAGTAGTAGAGTTCTTTTGTAACACCATGGATTTGGTCCCCAGTGTCGCTCAAAGGAGAAGCATCATTGGGGGAGAATCAGCCTTCTGGGGAAGGATGCTGAGGCTCTGGATGCGAAGGGTAGGAAGAGCCAGCATTATGTAAGAAGAGCATTTACCTGGCACTCTACAGACCTGGTTCTGGTCTCGACTCTCCTTGCTCTGACAGCGGTTTGAGTCCCCCAGTTTACTCAGCAGGAACACAGTCCAGCCCCTGCTCTTTGAAGGTCACAGGAAGTTGCAAGGAGACTTGTAAATGCTCTGATGATTCTAAGGAGAGTGCAGAGTGGTGCTGTGGTCTACCAGTTCAGCAGCAACAGAGCCCTGTAAGAAGCTGTCCCTGCCTTCCTTGATTTAAAGAGCTTGGGAGGCAAAGAATTTGCAAATCCCATCCGAGCCATAAATGCAGTCTTAGGAAGACTACCAAGGAGATTCGTCAGAGAAATAATAGTACTTGCTTCCATTTCCACTTTGGCGTGTACTCGATCAACAATAGAAACCTTTTTCTTCTTTAATGGAGTAGCTTATCTGTTGCACATCAGGCAAGTGGAGATCCAACAAATGTGCAGTGCCCCAGGCAGGTCTTAGCGTTTATCATGTAGCCGACTACCACTAGGCGCTCTGATGTGTCGGGCCAGTTGTCTTTGTTTAATTACCTTGTCCCTGGTCATATCTTTATTCTCAATGATGATAAAGTATGTCAGTATCCCTAAGCTTTGTTATAAGTGAATGACTGTAAGGAGCATTTAAATGTTGATACTAACTCCACCTCCAATGGTCAACAGTGTGACCCAAATATTGGCAACTTTTTTTTTAATTCCCAAATGATTCAAATGTGCAGCAAAAGTTTGAGAACTCAGAGAATCTGAGAATGGCAGTCCTGGAATGTAGGGACAAGCCCAGAATGGTGAACTCACCCCTCCTCCCCCCAAGAGTGATGTTTAGTGCGAGAAATGCAGTTTGCTAACTTAAGATGCATTTAAAAAAAAGAAAAAGAAAAAGAAAAAGGAAGCATCTCTACTGCTTAAAAGTACAGAGGAAGAGACATAGGTTATAAAACTTAGCTGTCTTTACTTAACAGAGTTTATAAACTAAACTGAAATCTGTTTGGGGTGGAAAAAGATATACTAATAGCAAGTTTAAAATCTCTCAAATACAAGTAAGTAACTTTAAAATCAGTTGATTACATGAAAACCAAAGCACTTCGTTGCTTCTAAAATCCAGGTCCATGTTTAGAGCTGCATTTAGGCTGAAGAGATGACTTAGCTGTTATGAGCATGTGATGCTTTTCCAGGGGACCCGAGTTTTGATTTCTAGCACTCCTGTCAGACAGCCTGTGACGGCCTGTAACTGTGGCTCCAGGGAGGTCTGACACCTCTCGCCTTTTCGGACCCCTGCTCTCTCTCTCTCTCTCTCTCTCTCTCTCTCTCTCTCTGTCTCTCTGTCTCTCTCTCACACACACATACGTGCATGCACACATTTAAAAATAGTAAGCAATAAATCTTAAAAGACGTCGTCTAAAGCAATCTACCATTTCTGAAGTTGGCTTCTACATTGTTTCCCATTACTAAAAGCGAATGGCATTTATCACTTGGTAGGTAAATATTAAAGTTCATGACTGCTAGTAAACACTACATATGATCAAAATATAAAGACTATACACTTAATTAAAATATGAGTTTTTAAAAAATAATCTTTATTCCACTCCAAGAAAAAAAATATGAGTTTTTCTTTCTGCCTCTGAGGGCAATTTCTAAGGCACTTTAGTCTTAAAATTTTTCGGTTACCTCTGTCCATTCAGTTTGAAGCTAACATAGCCCCGGCACTTGCGCTGGGGGCCCGGTCCTCGCCTGTTTCCAAGGCAGCTATGGCGCGCTACAGGCGTTGGCTGTGCTCTCTTCTGGGTCGCACAGCGAGTCCTTCCAGTCTGCTCATTTCTAACAACTGGAATCTATCCGCACGCGTTTCTTACAGCCTGGGAGGCCTCTTCAGCTTGCTCAGCCTTGCCGCCCTATGAGAATCCTATCAGCTGGTCCATCATGGCACTTTTCAGATACATCAAGGCAACTTCACATGTCCCCAAGTCCCAAGCTCCATCCTCACTTCCTTGTTCCCACACTCACGGATCCAGTTTGCCAAAGTGGTTGCGCCATCTCAGCGTGATTACGAACACACCCTCCCCGTCAACTCGTTCTTGCTTGAATGGTGAAAGTTACGTTTCCAGGTCTCTTCATTCTCTGGGTCTCACTCCCCAGTGTATGTGTGTTCTGTGTCTGCAGCCTGACAGGCATTTTGAGACTGGGAGAATGTGGGATTCCACTGCTATGACAAGCAGAAAGTTGAGAGAGGACATGAGCCCCTTTGTATCTGAACAGGTAGAGAGGCTCCCAAGCATATCAGTTTCAGTCCATAATTGTCTAGCCAAGAAGCTGGCTCCAATGGATCGCATGGGGTCTGGAGTGTGACTTTGGGCAAACAAGCCCACCTGCTTTCAGCCCAAAGCTGGAGCCTAAGGGTGTGACTGGGGACCTGGCTGTTGGCTCAACACTGACTGCTGAAACCTCTTTAAGGTGGACGTAGCTAAGTGGAGTGCCTTCCTTCGTACCGTTCTAAGAAGCCTTTCAGCCCTGTTTAAAGACTATGTCACTTATGTGGCTATAATAAATTGTACCAAAGGCACAAAGGGTATCAGATTTCGCTATGAAGACAGAATGCCGCAATGTGGTGGACATCCATTCAAGTGAATTACAGGGCTTGAAGTTGTTTTCCTTGTCGTTACAGAGTTGGGAGGTGGAGGCAGGAGGATCAGTAGACCCCATCCCAAAACAACAACAAAAATAAAACCATAAAAATCGTGTGTGTGCATGCGTGCAAGAGAGTGATGTAGACATGAAACTGCTAGGTGAACAAAGGGAGCTAACAGGAGGGAAGGAAGGAAAAGAAGGGTGTGGGTTGGGGACAGATATGCCCATACGTACTTGTGTGAAAACTAAAACTAAAGCCACTTTGGTCTTTGGTTCTATGAGACAGGGCTGCTCTGTGTAGCCCTGGCTGTCCAGGAACTCTCTCCGTAGACAACACCGGCCTCGAACTCAGAGATCTGCCTGCCTCTGCCCCCTGAGTACTGAGATTCAGTGTGTGAGCCACTATTTTTAAAAGATGTTTTCCAACATAATTTTAACAGCGTCTCAAGCGTTTCATAACAGAAGCCTATCTCGGTGGTCAGTCACATATCTTCATCTTCATGGCGAAGTTTATGCGGTGGTTTAAATATAAACAAAAATGTCAAAGACAGACTTTTCATGCTTTGATTTTATATTGATCATAGCATTGTAAATATTTCCATGTAGATATTATAGACTTGATTCTGAAAACAATGAGTGAGGACATATTATTCAGCTTGTGGGATCGTTCCTTTTTTTTTTTTGCACCTGGCAACATAGCCTCTCGTTCCCATAGCGATACTAGCTAGGTGCTGTTTGTAGGTTGAATGCTCCCTATAGGCAATGTCACTTATCAGTATGGGGACCATTTGTTATTGAATCATAGTAAGACTTAAGAGGACAGTGAGATTAATTTTGTTGCTATCGAGTTTAAATTAATGAAAAGGTGATCAGGATTCAATTTAAAGACAATTTCTCACCCTAGTCACCCTCACGAGTGTTCGGTGCCAGCCTGGGTCCCTTGGCACCCCTGTGGAGCCTATAGTCTGTCAGAAAATGTGAGGGCCATGGGGAGAGGCTGGCACTTTAGGTCAGGTAACCACGCTTTCCTCATATGGTACACGAGTCAGTCTTGGAATGACTGTACCTTTTGCCCTAGGTAGAAACAAAGGCCATTGTTTAAAGTACAAGTGATATTTCTGTTTACATTTATTGGGCCTTCTCAAGGGTTTTACTTGTTAAGCTTAGCAGAGTGGTACACATCTGTAATCTTAGCACTCAGGAGGCAGAGACAGGAGGATTACAGATTCAAGGCCGGCCTGGGTTCTAGAGTGACACTAAGACAAAAGCAAAACCAAAAACCTTGCAGATGTGTATCTTAATTTTTTAATTAATAAAATTAATTTACTCTATGTAGTTTTTTTATTGATTTTTATTGAGCTCTACATTTTTTTCTGCTCTCCTCCCTAGGTATCTTAATTTTAAGTTACAGAATTGGTTAAGGTTAGTTCTCCGTGGAGCAAACTAACCCACTAACGCAGTGGTCCTCAGCCTTCCTTAGGCTGCGACCCTTGAAACAGTTCCTCATGTTGTGACCCCCAACCATACAGCTATTCCGTTGCTACTTCATAACTGTATCTTCGCTCCTGTTGTGATTGTAATGTAACTGCCTGATATTCGAATATCCGATATTTGAATTCATGGGTCGCAACCCACAGCGTGAGAACGGCTTGCCTACGCCCTCTGCCCACTGCAAAACGCTGTGCCATGTGGCATTCTGCAAGTGTGTTCTCTGGCAGCTTCAAGGCACGGTCTAGCCTAGCATGCTCCAGCTTTGTGCCAAGCTTCGTGACCAATGTGAAGAGCACTTTGGTTTCCCTTCCTTAGCACTGGTGAGCTGAAGAGTTACCTTGCCCAGGGGAAGCACACAGCATGCATCTGACAGTGGTTCTCAACGTGGGGGTGATTGTACGTGCGGAGGTGATTATAGGTATGGATTGGTTGTAGGTGTGGGGGTGGTTGTGGATGTGGGTTGGTTGTAGGAGAGCTGGTTGTAGGTGTGGAGTGGTTGTTGGTGTGGGGGTGGGTGGCTATAAGCGTGGGGTAGCTGTAGGTGCAGGCTGGGGGTGGGGGTGGGGGCGACTTTAGGTTATAAATTCCATTCAGTACATCAGGAAAAAAAAAAACGCGGCGGCTGCTGATTGCCTGTGAACTGAAAGACCTATAAATAACAGCTCCATCTTGGTATGTCGTTTCGAGTTTCTTCTCTAAAAGATGGATGGATGGAAGTAGGAGTGAGGGAACTGCTCGGTTGATTTTTGCATTCCTTTACATATTTGCAGCCTAAAGGGGTCAGAGAGCAGGTGACATGAGGAGCTCCCAACTGGAGCTCTCGCAAAGACGTGAGCCATTAATCTCCTGTAACCATGGGTAGCAAAATGATTCCGTGGGTAAGGACACTTGCCACCCAGGCCCGGTGACCCAAGTTTGATCCCTGAGGCCAACATAAGGAGGAAGGAGAGAAACGCCTCCTCTTCCGACCTCTACACACATGCTGTGACATGCACGATAAACATAAAAATAATAATGATCGCGATAATAATAATAAATATTTAAAACTAAAAGCTCTCTCGAGATTCATCATGGGAATAATTGAATAAATCTGAAGATGTAATTAATTGAATGATAACAGCTTCACTAAGGAAACAGACTTTTATACTTTCCCTTTGGGGCATTGTTTTTAATCATGAGACTGGAGACATTTAGGGGGGCAGATTTTAAATATATTTGTTACAAAGTTCTTCTAAGGATAAGGAGCTTCAGTTTGTACTTTAGATCCATGCTCTTTATTAAAGTAGAGATTATGTAATAAAAAGAAATATCTCACCCCTTCTTTGCAGGTTAAATTCTAGCATCTATGTTTAGAAACCTGTGTTCTGCAAATACAGCTAGCCCCTCACATCTTGCCAAACCTTTGGCACTGTACACATCTGACGTTTCAGAAACTGTTCGTTAGAGCAAGCTGGCTGGGGTTAGAAATGGCCCACTGCAGCCCAAATTGTAAAAGGGGACGAGACAAAAAGAAACCCATAGATGCAAAGGTTTGAAGTTTTGGCTCATCAGCCTTATCCGAGGTTGTCTGAGGGGAAAGAACAAAACGTATCTGTGAGAAGGCGGAAGCATGCTGTGCAGATGAAAGTTTCAGGTGTGATTCTGAGAGAGCCGCCTCAGTCCTAAGGGGACCATCAGAGGAAGCAATGGTTTCACCTCCGGCCCACACCGCTCTTCCGTGGGGTCCCTCTAAGGTAAGAGAGAAACACAGCCAGAAAAGCATTTCTCCTCAGATAGGTGAGGAAGCAGGCAATGGAAGCAGGCTGACCTGAAAGACTTGAAGTGCCACAGCCCTGGAGGACAAATGTGGAAGGACTTTTAATTCTGTTTGGGAAACATACACGGTGCCTCTATCTTTTGCAGGAACTCTAGTAGACAGAAGGGGGACTAGGTTGTAAAAGGTACAACTCCTGTATCCAAAGCTAATTTGTATTAGCCATTAAAAAATACTATTTAAAATACCATTTAAAGACCGTTCTAAGCTCCATGAGTATCCCAGGTCAGAGCATTGGGGAGGATTAAATCCAATAAGCATGAAGATTCAGAGTTAAAAAAATACTCAATGATCCTCCCGGGGGGGGGGAGGAGAGAGAGAGAGAGAAAGAGACAAAGAGAGAGAGAGACAGAGACAGATGGGGGGGCAAGGTTCACCAATTCAGAGAGACAGGACTCCAGACACAAACTAGCTGGTGCAAAGGATCAGAAAACAGTGATGTTCTCTTCACGGCGGACAAGCCAGTCAGGTGAATGGCAGAGCTGGGCTGTCCTACCCTTGAAGACTTACTGGATGACACATTCTTAAAAAAATCACAAAGGCTTTTCTAGTCTGTTATCAACTAGCTGACGCGAAAGGCCTCTCTGATGGAGAGTCTCAGAGACACAGCATTGAGCTTCTTAGAGACACAATACCAGCGTTCCAACGGGAATCCTTGCTGGCTAACCAAAGCTTTGGGAACTGACAATGAAAACCAGCTTGTAGATGTGTGCTTCCAACATTTAACACTCATGGGTGTTGCTTTGTAGCCTTCTGTTGCTTTCTCTTACAATTCTTAAGGAGCCTCTGAATTCCCTAAGGTCACTTTTCCTTCTGCCTCCATCATAGTAAATTACTGAATCTGAAGATTGTGTAATGTACTATTTTGCACCACAAGAAGATAGTGTGGCCCACCCAAAGAGAGTCCCCCATCAAAGTGAAAAGTACATTTAGTAAATATTTTCGCAGGCATGGCTTTGGCTTCAGAAATGACAGGAAGGCTTGCATGCAGATAATATCTGTGAAGTTATGCCTTTAATGTCAGCTAGGCAATACCATGTCAAGACCTAAACTAACTGGAAAAAAGCTTCTCTGCCTTAGTCCAACACAACTAGTTTCACGTAGTTTGGTTAAAACACAACTTGTTTTGCGAGCTCCTTCCACTATACAGTGCGTCTTGCCGTGTGGTCAGCATCACGGAACGTGGAGGCCGCATCTGATTCAATATTTTTGTTCGGGCTGTTGACTTTGTAGTCAAACATTCTTCAGAAACATTTCAGTCTCCCCATATTTTCCATCCAAGGCTGTCAGCTCCCATTTGGAAAGGTTAATTGAGGCCCAGAGTCTCAAAGGCTCCGACACAGAAGCAACTTCTGCCGGCTTTAGCAGTCATCTTTAGTCAGCTTTGAATTTGCTGCCAGGGCTGATTCTGCATGTAAATATTTGACTGACTTGTTTTTTTTTTTTTCAGTCAGAGTTGGGGGAGTGCATTACTATAACACAATGTGTGAGGTGAGGAAGCCAACTTTTATTTCTGCGTCTTTCTCTTTGCTAATTTCTTGGTTAGTGTCTGATTTGCAGATGTCTTCTTAGCTGCTCTTCGTGACACCTTTGGCCCCCTTTGGAGCAGGAGTCAACGTGGCCCTACTTGTTAAGGCGATCAGGGTGTTTTGGTTAGTGACCACCCCGCTTCGTGTCACCGAGGAGGCTGGGTGACCTGAACAGACCCTTTCTCACGACCCTTGAGTCTTGAAAATCAAACATCCCCTCACGGAGGCTGCCTTTGAACGGTTTGTCTGAGCTGCTACTATGCCTCGCTTTTAAACCTCTCCAGAAAGCCCAGCCTGCCTGAAACAGAGCAGAAATAACCCACTGCAGGGGAAACCACTTGCCAGCCGAAGCACTCACGATGAAAGCTGTCTTTGCCACAGCTTCCTGCCGGGGAAGAAGCAAGTTTGTCCCTTTCCATCGCCTCTCTTCCTTTTTCCAGCCAGCTGCCACTGAATGTAGGCAGGAGAAGGCAGCTGGCATGAGAGCCAGGCCTGAGATGGGTGGTCTAGATCCAACTTGTCTGTTAATTGTGACACATACACGCCAGGCACATCACTTAAGCATTTGAGCAGTCTCATTTTAAAACTGAAAAGACAAGACTCATTTGAATAGTATGTCTTGACTCAGAATTTTGAAAATATGTAACATGCAATTCCAAGCTGGGTAAGATGGCACGCCTGTAATTTCAGTTCTCGGGAGATGGGTGTAGGAGGGTCAGGAATCCAAGGTTATCTTCAGCTGCATAGTGTGTTCAAGACCAATCTGAGTGACAGAATACCATCTTACTGCCGCCGCTAAAATACAAACCCTAGAAATTTTATCAGATTATTTTAAGTATACTTATTTACAAACGAAGTGTTCAAAATATGGTGTCTACTGTACACTTTGGGTGATCTCAATTCAGATTTTAAACTTTCATAGGAAATATGTTATTTGGTTATTTCAATACCATAAAATTAACAATTGAAAAGGTAGATCTAAGTATGTTTTGAAAAATGAGTTACCTGCAACAGAACCAAGTATTGGATTGTTCGTACTTTTTGGATTAATTGAAATTCAATAGAAGTCAAAACTTCACATTTCAGGGGCAGCACACAGTTGCCGAATTCCACTCCAGTGGCGGCTTTTAATGAAGGAGACAAAAGCCACGAGGAGAAGAGGCAGTTTTAGAATAATTTTGTTCCGATTCCTTGTCACCGGCAGGCTGGTCTCACAGAATGGAGCACTAGGTACTTCCCATGGGGACAAATGGCTAAGAAGGACCACAAGGTCAAGGATGCGGGATTTAAATTTCAGCCCTAACTCCAAAGTTTAAAGTTCTAATCACCGTGTTATACAGCAGATGTGTAGAACATGCATAATTTGAGTAAAGACTGATTCCATTTTCTTTTATTTGTGTAAGAGGGAGGGGGCAGGGAGCACATGTGGGGTCAGAGGACAAGCTGGGAGGGTCAGTTCTTTCCTTCCAGCACATAGGTCTTGGGGATCAAACTCGGGTCATCAGGTTTGACAAGGAAGCACCTTTACCCACTGAGTCATCTCACTTGGGCTGATTCCACATTTTTCTGCCTGAGAGCTAAGGGTTTCAGTTCCAACTGAACTTCTTCCAAATCCAGCAGGAAACTCTCTAGGAGTTTAGAATTCAACCACTCTGCCCCGCTGGTCCACTATTAGCACCGAGGCCTACACTACCGTCACCTACGTGTAGTGCAGGTTACGGCAGTTAAATCCTTCCTGGTTTCCCTTCTTCTGCCTTTCCCCTGAAGTCAGTTATAAACGGGAGCAGCTTCAGCCCTTCCAGGGCTAGGGCACCTTCCAGGCTAGAACTTGCTTATTGTTTGTTTCTTTGTTCGTTTGTTTTTTTCTGGTATTTTTATTTTAAAATGTTTTATTTATTTTTGTTTATTACTGGATTTTTTTTTTTATGTGTTAAGGTCTCTATCCCAACCAGTCATTTAAGAACCAAGAGCCATAGACTTGAGGGAGAGGAACCAGGAACTATATATCCTCACCACATGAACAGCAATGAGGAAGATGGAGAAGGCAAGACAACAGTGGCGGCAGCATTTGGCATCGGTGGGTGTCACAGAGACAGAGCCACTCTGTCCTCTCCCAGTCCCCCGTGGCTTGGGACAGAAGAGGTAAATTTCATCGGTTGTCTGATATTCTGATTACCCTCTGACAATAAAGTTTATTTTGAATCAGAGGCAGAGCTAGCCACTAGCTGAGCAAAAATTAACCATAGAGGTTTTGGAGGACTGGGGACAGATAGAGAGACAGGAAGTAGTAAGTTGGGGCTTAGGGAGAATCTCAGCCCTTTTGGATGGAGGAATGGAAAGATAGAATGTCACTGGTGGCTTCCCTGCCATTTCTCTGATCATTTGGGTTCCTACCCCAATATCTGACTCCCAATAACAGCACCCACCCCAAGTGCCTCTGCCAAATAGCCTCCTGGGGGCACAACCCATTTCTTCAGTCAGGAGACTCTGGCACATGGGAGAGGACGAACTGGGAGAGGAGATAGAAGGAGAGAGGGTGGTGGCAGGAATGAAGACAGAAGTAGGAACCAGGAAGGTCTAGCCTTGCCATGCCCACTCAGGGGAGAGGTGAGGAAGCCACAAACGTGTCCCATCAGAAGCAGGTGGGATTTAAGACTCAGGGGCTCGGGCAGCAGGCCGGCAAGAAAGCAGGGCCCCAGGCTTCCATCGAAGCTGTGCCAGTCGCTGCCAGGGTCACCCTTGCAGGCCAGTAGCATCTCCTCTCTGAGGACACCCTCTAGTGATGCTGCATCCTGCTGCGGGGACGAAAGTGACAATGACGAGCTAAGGTACAAGCTGCGGACAGGGACCTCGTGGATGTCCTTGCTCATCCTGCGCACTGGTAATCTCACACGCGCACGGGATCATCAGGAAGCCAACCTTGACTAGCCAGCTCTTGTCACTCTCCCAAGCGACCCTGGCCACCGAGTCATGCAGCTTTTCATCAACGCGGGAGTGGATCTGGGATCCTGCCGCAAAGCGGGCACTTCGGACCCTGATCTTATTGCTCCTGTTGGATGCAGCAGTGGACACTCACCCTGCAACCGGGCAGGACACACAGCTCCTGCTTGACCCTGCCACTCAAGCGCAGCAGTCTGCCGTGCTCCAGAGACTGCAGCAGGAATCTTGCAGGCGCGCCCCAGGGCCAGGTGGGCAGGACGCACCATGGAAGCTACGGCAGCTGTAAACCATCTCTAGAGCACAAGTGCTCAGTCTATATCTCGCACAAGTGGTCATCCAAATCCTAATAGAGTCCTCGGTCCGCTACCATCATTCTTTACCTCTCCATCGCCATCCTCTATATCACTCCTTCCACAGGCTACCCTGGCCCCTTTGTGTTCCCTTGAGAACCTTAAGTATGGTGTCACACACATGCGCACTTTGCACTGTTAGTCTGTCTGGAATTCTCCCTATGCAGGCAGCCACCCAGCTAACTCCCTCACCCCCACCCCCCAGGCTTCCCTCAAACTTCATCCTTCCGTCAAGACTCCCCGTCTTGGTGCTGATAGTGGCTGTCTTTTCCAAATACTCATAAAACTATTTCTCAACCTGAGGCCTTTCCTAAAACGTCATCTCTCGTGGATTGGAGTTGAAATGTGCTCATAGGCTCATGTATTTGAACACTTGGGACCCAGCTGCTGGTGCTGTCTGAGAAGGCTGTGGAATCTTTAAGAGGTGGAGCCACCAGGATGAAATAGGTCACTGGGGGCGGCGGGGGGGGGGGGTGTCCTTAAGGCTTTATTTCCTGGCCCAGCTTCCTCTTCGTGCTCTGCATCTGGGATGTGGATGCAATGTAACCAGCCAGCCTCCTATTCCTGCCACCGTGCTTTCTCTGCCTGCCGCCATGTCTTCCATGACATGATAGACTCTACCCCTCTAGAACTATAGGTCAAACCCTTTCTTTCTCCCCGAGGTTGCTTTAGTCCGGGTGTGTTATTGCAGCAACAGAAAAATAACTCAAATACCGTCTTTGCGCTGTCCCGCTAAGATCTGGAGTGTCTTCCCCTCTGACCTGGGTGGACCTCTGTAGCTCCCAACCAAACTTTCTGGACCCTCTGAAGCTAGGCATTATAATGCCATTCTTCCATTTAAAGAAAAAAAAGGGGAGCATGAGAGGAGATGGCTCGGTAGGGAGAAGGGCTTGCTGAATAACCCTCACAGTGTGAGTTCTATCGCCAGAACCCGTGGTGGAAGAAAAGAAACGATTTCCAAAGTCTGCCCTCTGACCTCTGCACTTGTGCTGTGCACACGGCACACACAAAATATGATGGTAGTGGTGGTGGTGATGAAGTGAAAAAAACTTTTAAAGGCTTTGCAAAGTGACTAATTCCGGAGGTGGTATAGGAAAAATTCAGGAGAACTTGGGGCATCCTGAAGTGCCAAAATATAAGGAAATGATAAAAAAATAAATAAAAGATGAGGTTATGTAAAAGGGACACAGTTTAGTTCCAAACTAAAGGAATCTTTAGTGCTCAAAACTGAAATTTTTGAACTATAAGTCACACAGTATCAGGTTACCACCCAAATGACAAAATAAATATACATGAATCTATAGTGCTATAAATAAACGGGAGACCAAAGACAAATCTGCCATATAGAAGAATTTCAAACAACTTATGTAGATGTACCCCCTGCAGGAAACAGGGGCACCTTCCCTTCCCTTTCGATCTTGCTTAGATTTAGCAACTTGTTTCCAGGATACAGAATGTGGAGAGGGAAAAACGCAGCAATTTTACTGAGAAGGAAGATGGCAAACACCATTATAACCAACATATCACAGGTACCATGACCAGCAATGTCACAGCAAGGCGTGCTTCCCACGTGAGATGCGCCAAGAGGAATGTGTAATAGAAAGGAAAAAAAAGGCATTAAAATACTGATGCAGTATGGAGTATAACAGACCAACGCCTCAAGAAGTAGAAAGTCTGACAGCAAAAGAAATGGTAAAGATGTAGAAAACTGTGTGCTTTGGAAAAGTGTTCTGAAGTAAACTGGGTGTATTTAAAAATAAAAGAGCGGTTCAGCCTCTACCTGCATACTTGTCTCTCTCTCTCTCTCCCTCTCTCTTTCTCTCTCTCTCTCAGCCTCTCTCTCTCTCCCTCTCTCAACCTCTCTCTCTTCCTCTCTCTCTCTTTCTTTCTCCCCCCCTCTCTCTCTCACACACACACAGACACACACACACACACACACCAAACACCGCTCTCTTCCAGTATCACCCTCCTGAAGCACTTGCTCTCAGAGCAGGATTCTGTGTAGACAGCGTGCTGTACACAGTGTGTTTATTATAGGTATATCAGTCTCGAATCCAGCTGATGTCACCTGACAGCCAGCATCAGCCACCATACATGCTGAGAAAGCCTTTGAGAGAAGCCCAGGCTCTAAGTGCAAACCTGCTTAAATGAGCCCAGTCAACGCTCAGGATTATTAGATTGCACCAACAGTAAGAAACGGTTTCCTGCTTCTGTTGGGATGGCTCACACAGATAACATCCCCCAGAATTCTCAGGTAAGTTACGCCTTGTTCTTTTCCATTTGATATAATAGTCAAGTGCTCCGAAAGTCTGGGGAAATGAAAGAGACATTTTTCCTGTGCGTTCCCATGAGGACATAATGGAAGAGAATTCACTTCTACTTCAAGCTGTAGAGTCATGCCATTGTTGGCTTATCCCAGATGTCGGAGGCCAGCTTCAATAAAAATACCACTTCCCATGGTAGGGGCATGGGGATTAGAAAAGTTAGTAAAGCGTATGGAGACGCAAGCAAAACTAATAAAGCAGAAAACAGGATAGTACCAGGAGGAAGTTTGAATGCTGAAATTCCCTGCGTTTAATTTTCTATACACTTTTATAGCCTAATACATCAAGGGGAAGAAGACAAAAGACTGCTTTAACAAGATACAAAGGACAACTAAAACAGCTTGTTCTAGTTGCTCAATACTTTGAGCCATCAAGCAATTAATCCATGAGAAAAACGTTCTGTTGTTTAGGCAGTGAATGCACCCTAGACCAAGTATCCTGAAGGCAGCCACTCCCAAGGTCAAACCTCCTATTTCAAAAGAAGGAGCAGGAGTATGAATATCCCAACAGGGTGGAGTGGATCTACCTGTATGGGCCATCTTAATGTCCAAATGACCAAGTAACCACACCCTAGGTCAGGATGTGTAGCCCTGGTTGTTGTCAACAATTCTGAGCAACCTCAAACTCTCTGACCTTCAGACAAGGTGGAAATAGCCTCACATTTTTGGGCCTCTGCAACCAGATAGCCTTAAATTGGAGAAACACTGAACATCATTTAAATAGTAATCGGGTTCCCATTCTACTGTGTTCTGTTTGCTTATAGACAGAGGGTACTAAAGACTAGCTCAGAGACAAGACCGGCATGTTAAGCGTGTCTAGCTTGTGGCATGTCACCCCTATCCTCACCCTTCACAAACGCATGAGAAGAAAACACCTTCCTGACGTCTGAGAACTAGGAATTGCTTACTTGTCTTGGTGTGAAAGACTTGCCTGACTTTTGTACACAGTGAGCTATGTAACCACATCATTTGGAGGCAGGCTGAGATTGCCTAGCTAGGCTTTGCAGCTGCTACTGAGCAAGTGACCCAGGAATTATGTCCTGTGTACCACCTTCCAATATCACCTTTGCTTCTTGGATCATGACCCCCCCACACACACACACCCCTGCTTATCCTGTGTGTTTTCCTATAAGCAGATTTATTGCCTTCTCGGAAGAGTTGATAGGACAGTGAATTTTAATTGTCAACTTGGCAAGATATGCAATCACCCAAGAAGAAGGGAGTCTTAATGAGGAATTGTCCAGACAAGCTGCCTTGTGACTAAGCCGGTAAGACTTTTCCTAGTTCAGGCCATTGAAGTTGGAAGACCCATCCTGAACATGGACCGCATGGGTCGTGGGTTTAGTCCTGAGCTGAATGCACAAGAGAGAGGGAGCTGAGCACAAGTATTTGCCACTCTCTGCTTCTTGATTGTGGACTCACTGTCACCAGCTGGGCAACTGCCACCGCAACCTCCTCGCAACGATTAGACTATACTCTGGAACTGTGATCCCTCGTGTTAAGTTGGGAGCTTAGGCCCCAGCCCCTAGCATCTATCCTAGCCCCCTGACCCTGAGAGTTAGCACTCTGGACTCCAAATCCCAGCAGGCCAGGTCCTGACCCCTCCCTGGGGGAAGGGGGGTTAAGACCATTTCCCCAAGGTATTCAAATGAGCTCCCAGAAGAGGAACGTGTGGTCTCCTTTTCTTCCTCCCGGTGGTTGCGGCTTTGCTTTGCGCGGCATCCCCTCAGGGCCACCCGAGAGCACAGAACTCCCATTAAACCTGGATATCTCTTAATTTGGCTTGTTTTGATTTGGCTTGATTGGGAATTTGCATTGGTAGAGAGCTCGCATTAGGAAAAATACTCCTAACATCTTGGAGGTTCCACCGAGCTAGGGCAGGCCCTTTCCATGCGGCAGGCTGCGTGTTGAAAACCCCCTAGTCTACAATTTGAGTTCTCCATTCCACGCTTAAACCGGCTTCTGAGCTACAGTGGCTGCGTCTTGGTGAGTCCCCTTTCTTGTCTATGCTATAGGGTTTTGGGGAGACCCATTCGTACTTATTTTTGTCGTTTTTTTTTTTTTTTTGGATTCCTGTCGAAGTCGCTGCCCCCGCCAGGGGTTCGATTCCCAGCTGCGGTCAGACCAGCGGGACTGGTCTTGGCTGAGGGGGAGATCTGTTGGTTTTGGGATGCCAGGCATTCAATCTCCACGGCCCCATTTGGACCTAAGAGCCATTTTGACGGATGCACGGGAGTGGACTTAGTCACATAGTTGGACATAGACTCTAAAATGGGTACTTGCAGTTCAAAACCAGATCTGCTGTTGTCCCGTAATGCCTCTTACAAAAATCTTTTTAAATTGAGCCTGTCTGATACAATCTGTCCCAAATGGCTAATTTCCCTATGTACTAAGTCTTGAGCTTACCACCCTCCAGGACCTAAAAAAAAATATTTTTGTTGCCATAAAGACAAATGGACAGAGCTTACATATGTCCATGGTTTTTGAGCTCTGCGCTCTCACCCCGCCCCTTAGTAGCCAGGGTCTCACAGCACCATGCTGCCAGAGACACTGGCCCCTTCCCCACTCCCTCAAGCCCATATTTCCCAACCCCCTCCTGTGGAGCAACATTCTTTCCCCTCCCTTCCCAATTAGGAGGTTCAAGGTCAACTTCCACCTTCCCCTCCCCCTTCTACCTCACCACTTCACTCCTGGACCCTCCCTGCGCCCTGGGCCAGCCCCTCCCATGCTCCCTTTTCAAACCTCTCTCAGATAGAAAAGCAGCTAGGTTCCTTTTCTACTAATCCTTCTGCTTACCCATCTTTTTCCTCACTCAGTACCAGATATTAGGAAAAAGTTAAGAAAGGTTGAGGATGGTCCCCAAACCCCTCTACGGGAACTGGTGAAAATGGCCTTTAAAGTTTTTAATGCCAGAGAGAAATCAGCTGAGTCTTCCCGAGAGTGCAAAACTCCCATTAAACCTGGATATCTCTTAATTTGGCTTGTTTTGATTTGGCTTGAATATGCGTCGGAGAGCTCACATTAGGAAATATTCCTAACACCAAGTAAAACCTTCTTTCCTTAAGTTGCTTTTGTCAGGGTATTTTCTGACAGCAATAGAAAAGTAACTAATGCAGTCAGAATGTAAAAATGTAACAGCAAAGAGGAAAAGATGGCGCAGATGGCCCCGATGACGCTGTAACTCTGTTTACTGGAATCCTAACTCTGTTTACTGGAATCCCTCGGGGCAGGACACTGAGGGCTGCAGAAAGCTGGTATTCTCGGGACAGGGACGTGCCAGACAAAGGCCAAGGAGACTCCTCTACCAGACAGTGAGGATGTGTGCAATACTCTAAACAGTATTGTGTATTGGAATACACATGTGACCCTTACCCAGCACTTAAATTTACTGACAAGACTGGATTTCAGGAACTGTCTCTCAGAGCACTACTTGTAGAGAAGTCCAGTGAATGCAGCTCCGGGCAGATTTGCTTCTGGGGGTTTTTCTCCCCATTGCTGTTCATTTCTTTGTCTTCTTTTATATATAAAAATATCGATGTGGAGGGGAGGTATGCCCATTCACATATGCGGCATTGGAAAGGAAGTCTGAAAGTGACATTGGGTGTTGGTCCTCAGGTACCTTCCGCTATGGTTTTAAGACAGGGTCTCATACTTTTCCTGAAACTATATCGGATAGGCCAGCCTGGTTGGTCTTCGGGCTTCCAGGAATCCACTTGTTTGACTCCCATCTTGCTATTGTTGGAGTTACAGTTGTGGGCTGCTATGAAACTATTTGTATCAGTTCTACAGATCCAAATTCAGGTTTAAAGTTAAATGACCAGATTAAAAGGAAAATATTTCCCTGAGCGAAGCATCTCACAGTCATTCTCTTCATTTTAAATAAGTGGTAGGCTCCAGCCAGGCTTCAAGATATTTGACCTTGGCCTCAATTGTAGCATTCAGAACGCACTGGACAGAGGGGTGAGTGACCACTAAGTGACCATCGTACCACTAAGTCAGCCTGGTTAAAAGGCGACTTCATGCCTGCAGAATTCCTAGAGATCTCTGCAGAATTCTTTAACCTTAGTGCGTGGTGACTCGTGCCTCTAATCCCAGCACTGAGCAGAGGCAGGAGGATCTTTGTGAGTTTAAGGCCAACCTGTTCTTTGTACCTAGTTCCAGGCCAGCCAGGACTACACAGTGAGACTCTGTCTCGATAATACGTAAGTAAATAAATAAATAAATGGCCATGCAACTTCGATTTTCCTAAAAATAAGTTTAACATCAGCTTTCTCAAGCAGAGTGGAGAATTCTTGTGATTTTGTTCTTTCATGAGAAAAATAAGAAACCTTACTCAGGCTGTCTGCATAATATCAAACAGCACAAGATGTTTTCAGTCTTTTTGTTTATTTGATTTTTCAAGGCAGGGTTTCTCGGTAGCCTTGGCTCTCCTGGAACTCATTCTGTAGATCAGGCTGGCCATGAACTCAGAGATCTGTCTGCCTCTGCCTCTCGAGTGTAGATCAGGCTGGCCATGAACTCAGAGATCTGTCTGCCTCTGCCTCTCGAGTGCCGTGCTTAAGAATGTGCCTGGCTTCACGATGCTTTGTTTGTTTTTGTTTTTCAAGACAGGGTTTCTCTGGGTAGCGCTGGCCTGTAACGATCAGGCTGGCCTCGAACTCACAGAGATCCACCTGCCTCTGCCTCCCGAGTGCTGGGATTAAAGGTGTGCACCACCATCGCCTGGCTGAAAATTATTCTTTACTTAGTACATCTTTGGGATGCACATAGCTGTGGGAAATCCCAGTTCTTTACAAACTGGTAGTAAAAAGGGTAATGCCAGCATTTGTACCATCTCAAGAGGCAAACACCAAAGATTTATAACAAGATTTACCAACAGAAAAATCTTAATCTTTTGAGTTGTGTTGTGCTTTTACATTTATTTCCTAATGCCTGGAGGAAACAGAAATTAGAATCTCGAATAAGCCAGAAGCAAGAAAACAATTTCCATCATTCATCTACACACATCCTTTCTGAACATTTAGTCTATGTTTGTGCACTTAGAAATGGTTTCCTTATGTAGCAGTGTGGCTTGGAATATGTGCGTGCGTACATATGTGCGTGCATGTGTGCGTGTGTGTGTGTGTGTGTGTGTATACATGTGTATGTGAGGGTATTTGGGTGAGCTAACAAACAACATCCAGAAAGCATATTTTCATACACACACAAGCAAACATGCACATGCACACAGAGCCTCTGTTCATTTGCATTCAGGTTTTGTTTTCTACTAAAGAAAAGAGAACAGAAAACAGGAAAGGGTGATTGTGTGAGTGATGTCACACAGTGTCTACTGTGATGGGCTCTTTTGGCACTGGAGGGAGAACTGTGTGTATTGTAGATCGCTGAGCTTTCTCCCATAATGTTGTCCTTATCGAAAATGATAGCATGTGTAGGCCAGGCGAGAATCAATTAAATAAGGTGGGTTATAAGCAGATGACAGGACTCCATGCATCCAGTATCCATCAGACTGCCCCAAGAGCCAAGGTGCCCCTGTAACGTTAGTGGTTCATTAATGTACCATGGAGCATGGCTAAGAAGCTTGGCCTGTAACTCATAAATCTCCCCAGAGGCATTATATAAACTTTAGCTACGTGGAGAAGTGCTAAATAGCTCTGTGGCACAGGATGAGAAATGAAAGACACTCCCTATCTCTTCATCAAGATTAGGGGTGTTTACGCACCCAAGAACCAAAACACTTTGAAGCATCTCCAGGCAGTAGAGATTTGAAAGGAGATACTGTCATTTCTGCGGTGTGCAGTGCCGTTTACAGGTAAATTCATCAACGAACACAAAGAAGAAGATGAGGCTATCATCAGTTTGTGAGAAACTACAAACACCCACCTGGGGACACCCAGGAAAAGATGAGAGACACTTAAAGAGATTTATTGGAAGACAATTTTATGCCAAAACAAAATGAGTCATAAGGAGTTTCTTACAGTAGGTGAGAAAGTTGCGCCGAATGCATTATGGGAAGTCAGGACAATAGCAGGTCCTACAGGAGTGGCCACTGGGGTTATGTGTGTTAGATCCTGTGCTCATTCAAACTCTGGCTATAAGTAACGGAATAACTGTTAGAAGAACAGAAAAACTGTGTGGGTGTGTATATATGTTGTTCATTGTGAGAAAACAGGTTACTGGGTGGTACCTGGACCTAAGAATTTACCAAGTGCTCAGGAGGGGCTGGATTAAAGGGCTGAAAATATCCTAAATTTAGACAATGTCCATGAGGGAATTTTTCCAGACTAAGTTGCTTTAATGCTGAGCCCACTGAGAGGGAAAAGCTGAATCCAGCTCCTGACTTCTTCTCCTCTCCTACCCATCTGGGGAATTTCTTTTCTTCTTCCTTCCTTTCTGTTCCTTTGGTGTTGGAGATGGGGTCTCATTCCCTCACGCAGTTTGACCAGGGACCCTTGAAAGTCCTTCCACGTGCAGAGGTCATTGATACAAGCCACCATACCAGACCATGGGGTTTCTTCTTTTACTGTTTTTATTATAATGTATTAATCATACAAAATAATGGGTTTCATTACGACATTTCACACATGTAAATAATGTAGATTGATTGTATTAGCCCCATAGCCTCTTCCCAACTAGTCCATCCCTCTTGTACTTTCATCTGTGTGTGCACATGTGTGTGTATGTGTGTGTGTCCCGATGACTTTCACTAGAGGTGCTCACAGGACCACAGGAGACTTAGCACTGTCTACACTAATGAAGAAAATGCCTCTCCCTCTGTCAGAACCTTCAGATCCCCAGGGAGGAAGGGCCTCATGAGTCATCCCTCTTCCTGTGATTGGATATTAATGGGCTAACCCTTGTGCAGGTGCTCTCAGCTGCGGTGAGTCTAGGAACGCCATAGCCACCCGCCTCCCAGCTTTTATGTCCTTTTTGCCCTCTTTTCCATGAAGCACGAGAAGTTTTTGAATGCAGCGTCTCAAAAGTGAATATCTGAATAGCCTCATTTAGATCAGGTATCCAAACATCCCTCCGTGCCCTTTCCCCTAGAGGGTGGGATCCCACACCCTAAACTCAATATTAATGGCTACTTTCATGATTGAAAGAGTGATGCCCATTGCTTCTGTGAACTGGGCCTGACAGACTGCCCACTCCAGTATGACTTAAGGAAGGGTTAGACATGTGGCAGAATGTGGGGAAAGCTAGCTGATTACTTTTGACGCCGCCACAAGAGGGGTGATACAAGTTACCAAAACGCGAAGCCAGCAAGAAGCTTCGAGATTCTTATATGAGCTGCAGCAGCCCAAAATGACCCTAAGAAGGAACCTAGAAAATGATCTCCATCTCCTGTAGGTTACCCCACTGGCCAGAACAAAGGATGAGGATCCTTGATAATACAGTCACGACAGACCTACCTGCCAAGGGAAGTGGGCCGAAAGTGTATTTAGAGCCCTGAGTGACATATCTGGTGATTGTTCCTTGAATAATATGCAAAGGAAATTACTGCTCTGCCAGGGTTTGGGGGGCTCCCTTTAGAAAGCATCCCAGCATGTTTATAATATTACGCTGCCATGAGACCCCAATGCCTTCATTTCACGTCAGTCAACATAGGTTAGCAATAAACCGTTCTACTTTCTCTAAAGCCCATTCCTTGCCTCCAGTCTTGCTGTCCTACTTAATCATATAAGCCCAAATTTTATCCCACCCATTCTCTGGGGCCCTTGGTCTACCAACCTCTTGTTACTCCTGGGTGAATAGTTAACACGCCTTGTGCTTGAGCTAACTTCCAATCTAAGAATGATACCTTTTTCCCGGGTTCATGTCTGTTCACCTCTGCATCCCTTGCAAAACCATTCCCCATGGAGGATGCTGAGAAAAGTTCATGGAGTTTTTGTGGTGGAAAGAATTTTACGGGTCTCATATTTTCTAGGGTGGTGTTCATGTTTTTCCCTCAAAGATTGCTTAATAGGCCCCATAGGTTTCTAACTTGGAAATACAGACTGTTCAGCAAGTTAGAACATTTACGAAAGGGTTGGTACTTACCTCACGCATTGGAACAGCTCAGCTCTTGCCTTAGGGTTACTTTTGAAGAACTCTGATTTGTATTTTGACAATTCCTGAGAAAGGGTTGGCTGGTATTAAATAACACAGAAATGAATCACCGTTGCATCTTGAGATAGGATGCGGAGGGCGATTATTAAAACCCAGCAGATTGTACTGAGGGGAAGGGAATGTCTTTAACCTAGAAATAAAGTTGCAAAAACATAAGCTTGGAAGTGAGTAAGAGAGAAACGCACGCTATTCCATTGTGCGGTGTCTACTGTTCCTCTGAGAATTGCTCTGAAAGGTGTTCAACTTCCCAAAAGAAATGTCAGAAAAGGGCAACTAGGGATGTCCGAGTTGATGGTAAGACACTCACCCCTGGATATGTAGCTGCTATTTAAGTCCACAGAGTTACAATCCACGCAGTCCGCCATGCTTTGTTTGATCCGCTTCTTCCTGTCCTTGCAGTCACGACTTTGAACTTATCTATACACTTGCATATACAGCCAAAAACACACCACTTCTCTTGTGTCTGTATACAAACCACCCTAAAAAAATGATTCTTTCCCAATGGTGTACTTAATAATAAAATACAAAGAAAGCACCTAAGCACTCAGCCAGATTGCTAATAGGACCTTAGAGACGCCTGAGAAGTCTTAAATAAGATAATACACATAAAACAGGAGATCTGGAAGCACTTGGTGGCACCGAGTGGACCTTAGTGTGGAGGCACAGAAATCACGACAACAGTGTCTTCCCCACCACCTCCAACAACATCTGTCTTTCGAGACGAGACATCAAACTGGTGTGGCAAGCAAAAAGTATTGGAGTCGGCATCATGCCTGCTCCTGCTGGCTTTGGTACAGGACTTGCTTGCAGGTGGGATGAGCACATTTGGAAGGGAATGACCTTGGGCTGGGTGAGATCATTTCTCCTGCATCACCTAAGATAGCATCGAGAGAACAAGGGCACGGCCTCCTACACATCCCACACCAACACGAAGCGTTTCATTGACAGGTCTCATCTCTCCCAGGCTTCCAGATCCTTGACCTTTTAAGGTCAAGCTTCTGTGGCAGCTCTCAGCCCCATCTCGGTAGCCTTTCTAAACACCGTGTTAAGCATCACTTTAACACCCAAGTGGAGACATTTCTCCAAGACAACGACCTCAATGGCCAAGCTAAGTAGTATTTGGAAGTAAATAATAAACTAGTGCAGAAAAATCCTGCTTTAAATCGTCTTCTTGTAATGCATAGTTTTTGCCTTTCAATTCTCTAGTTCTCCTCAAACAAACCAATGACCACATCTTCTGTCTTTACAAGCCCTAAAACTTTAAAGAAAATTATGATAATGACAATTAATACCACCAATTACGCTCTTGGCAAACCTTGCGTTCACAGTTCCACTTGGTTCTCAAATTAACTCTGTAACATCAGAATTAATATTATGCCCATTTTACAGTTGGCTCCTGAGGGGTAAAGGAAGCTGCTCTCCCAGTTTTAAAGTAGTAAAGATGAAGCCAGTATGTAAAGCCATTTGGGAACCAAATCCAATACTTCAGTGAGACCTTGGGACCTTCCCCAGTTCTCAGTCATCCTCACGTGACCAAGACTGCATGATGTTTGAACAGCACTCTAAGTGTCCTATCTTTGCCCATAGCTAAGGTCAGCGGTTCTCAGCCTTCCTAATGCTGCGACACTTTAATACAGTCCTTCATATTGTAGTGACCCCCAAGCATAAACGTTATTTTCATTGCTACTTCATAACTGTAATTTCATTATTGTTATGAATTGTGATGTAAATATCTGATACCAAGGGGGTCACGACTCACATTTTGAGAACCACTGGCTTGGGCATATTGCTGAGCCGTCTAACAGATGCAAGGATTACTGCTTTAATATTCCTGAATTTTAACTTCCTTCACACAAGTATGACGGCTGCCCCTCTGGATTAACTACCCCAACTTCACTTCATCACCTGAGCAAAACCAGAGAACACATAGCAAGGCACCGGGTACAAGGCTTCATCTCTTGGTTCCGTTGTGAAGAGACCACCAAAGCAACCTACTGGTGCTCATGGAGCCGGGAGGAGAGGCTCTTTGGTAAACGCTTGGCTGTATCTTCAAAGAACTTCAGAGGTCACTATTTGTTGGATTGAGGAAGCTTGTGTTAAAATGAAACTTTCAGCATGGGAATCTGATTTTAACTGTCCTGGTTTAGTGGCATAATGACAGGGGGTCGGAAGTGGCCCTTAATAAGTGGCCATCCCTTTGATAAGTAATTTGGCACCCAATTGAACAATATGTCATGGAGATGGATGAATTTTTTTTTTTTTTGAAATGAGCACTTTACAACTTTCTTAACCTCAAGATTTCTCAGAATAGACGTTACATTGATGGAGCCCATCCTAGCTCATGTAGTTACAAACAACTTTCAGTCAGTGTTTATGTCCCTTATCTGCAAATGCAGACGATTAAAGCACTTACTGGGAGAGACCTCATGAGGTTTAATGAGTTAATTGAGCTCTTCGAAGGGGGTTAACACAAAGAAGGATACTGGATGCACTCAGTATCATGTCTAGAACTCAGCTCAGGGAGTCCCGCCCCAGACAGATCACAGAAGCATCTTCTGTGATAAATCTTCTCTGAAGCAATGGATTATGGCCTGAATTATGTCTTCTTCAATGTCTGTGTTGAAGTCCTAATTTGCAATATGACTTTTTAAGGACAGAGCCTCCGAGGAAGTAATTAAGGCTAAATGACATCTCAACATTGAGACCCTGAAGCAAACAAACTGGTTTCTTCATATGAAGAGTAAGAAATCCTAAATAGGCCTTTCTCTACACAGGCACACAGGAAGGACCATGTAGGGAAAAAATAAGCTGTCTGTGGGCCAACAAGGATCCTCCATGTTGCTTTGGTTTTTTTTTTCTTTTGTTTTTGCTTTTTCAAGACAGGGTTTCTCTGTAGCTTTGGAGCCTGTCTTAGAACTAGCTCTTGTAGACCAGGCTGGCCTCGAACTCACAGAGATCTGATCTGCCGGCCTCTGCCTCCCAAGTGCTGGGGCATAAAGGCGTGCGCCACCACCGTCCGGCTGTTGCTTTGGTTTTTAAAAGCCATTCTGAACGAACAGAATGTGTAAAGTTTGCCTCTGGTGCCCTAGATTTTGGTCTCTACTGAATTCTCTGAAGGCTTAGTTTGGTCTGCATGAGACTGCAGGCCAATATCATTACCAAAGCTCACCTTAAAGCTGCTTCACTCAGAACCAAAGCCAAAGTGAGCTCGGATTCCTCCCCTCCCCCACCCACCTCCACCTCACCTGTCCATCCAGACTACTGCCCCAGGTCTCAATCACACAGCAAGTATGGATTGGGTACCTTTAATCTATTTCATCTATTATTTATTTCTTCAAGTAAAATGGTGACAAATACAGACAGGGAGTCTTCCCTTCAGAACCCAGGGACTACAGAGACAGAGGGATGACAAATCTCAAGCTACAACTGCCACACGTGCTGGGGAAGGGGTGACACAAACGCAGGTGTGTCGTGAGAGCTAAGACTGCCTACGGTCACACACCTCAACTCCGGATAAGAAGCAAGGCCGCCTACAGCAACGTGACTTCACTCTCTGTCCCAGCAATTCTTGCCCAGGGAGGTAAGGCTACAGAGCACCAACCACCCCTATTGTTGGCTTGAAGAACTTCCTCTACATCAGTTCTAACTGTAGCTTCTCAAACTGTAAGTTCCTCCTCAGGACAGAGACCCGAGGTAACACACTCATCAAACAGCTTTTAGCTCAGCAAGGTGTGCTTCAAGATTCTCACCTCAATCTGTTTGACATTTCTGAACTTAATCCACTCTCCTTTAAGCCAGTACCCGACTCCAGCCTTCAAACTCTTAGAAATACCGATTCCTGACTTCCCCCTTGTGAGACATTTTTAAATTTACCTTGATCGACAGCTTAAGGTGGTCTGTGCAGATCTCCAGTCAATCACTACCCACTGGTGGGTGCTAGAGAACCAGAGTGCAGGGCAAGAATGACTTTAAAAGGAGTAGGGGAAGGGGACTCAGGTTAGGCTTCAGAGGAAGTGGGGGGCGGGTGGCTGAAAGAAGCAAGGGAAGGGTGCTCCAGCAAAAGGCCTGAAAGTTAGGAGAGAAATGTGGTTTTCTAGAATGAAAAGAAGGCTCAGGGTTGGAGCAGAGATTGAGCAAAAGGTAACACAAAGACCTCAGTGATGGAAACACGTGGAAGGATTGAAATCAGGAGGGTAAGATCAGATTAGACATTATCAGTCTGTATGTGCTTCTATTTTTTTCTTTCTTTATTTTTATTTTATGTGCATTGGTGCTTTGCCCGGAGGTATGTTTGTGTGAGTGTCAGATCTCGTAGTTTCAGGCAGGGTGAGTTGCCAGTGTGGGTGCAGGGGGTTGAACCCTGATCCTCCGGAAGAACAGCATGTGCCCTTAACCACTGAGCCATCTCTCCAGCCCCCCATAATACCACTCCAGCTGCTGAGTGGATGGCAGATTATAAAGCAGAAAAGGCTCATGGGAGAGAGTTGAAAACTGCTGTCTAACTGATGCCTGAAAGCACCCCGGGGACACTCGGACTGGAACCCACAGGCATCCTGTTAGCCAACCCCTCCCAGCTTAACCTTCACCTACAGTCAGCCAAGCCCATGCCACTCTTAATCTAGTCCCCGCTGACTGAACTCTCCCATCTCCGTACACCACTAGATAAAATGAGGTGACAGCAATATGTGGCCTACTTGACTCCGCAAATAAGCTTGTAAATAATGCTTATATTGGTGTATATTCATTATACACAGCACTGGGTTTCATAAAGACATTTACATACAAATATAATCTGCTGGGAGCATATTTCCCTTCGATACACACCTACCCTCCTTTCTGCCACTCTTCTTTACTCCCGTTCGTCTTCTTCATGCCCCTAGATCAGTTGCTCTCAAGCCCTTTGAGGGTCACATATCAGATAGTCTCTATATCAGATATTTGCAATATGATTCATAACAGTAGCAAAATTACAGTCATAAGGTAGTAATGAAATAACTCTATGGTTGGGGGTCACACACTATGAGGACCTGTATTAAAGGGTTGCAGCATTAGGAAGGTTAAGAATCGTTTATCTAGATAATTTCATAGTTTTCTTTCATAGCATGTACACATTCATAATTTAGTGTTTTGATATAAAATATAGGATCCACAAATAAGAAAAAACACTATCTCAAGAGAGTTTAGAAATAACTGTGCTTAGTCCTTGAAATTGTCATGGGCAAGACCAGCCCATGGAAAATGATGCCCATGGGAGCTCAGGGAACTGCAAGACTGGGCTGACACTCTTCCTTCCAAGTGAGAGAAACACAAGGCAACAGGGTAAGGTATACATCATGTGCTTGAGACATTTATACATCTTAGATCTATGTTATAAGATCAACAATCAAGGGAGGAAACAAGGAGACCATGCCTCGTCCACAAGGTAAACAAGATGACCACCAGGAGTGCAAGAAAAAAAATCTCCTGGCAGGTTTTTCTTTTCTGAGAACACGCAGAAGACAGTACAGGCAGGATTTTGATTGGCTTATGTGATGTACCCATTTTATTATTTTGGCCAGTCTTGATGTAGAATTCTGTTCAGTCCTAGATCTAATGCCCACTCCCAAAGGAAGGAACTGAGCTGTCAGTCATCCTGAACCATACACACTGAGCCATATTTCCATGGGATAAGGTAGGGAACAATTAGCTCCTCAAAGCAGGGGGTTACTAGGCAGAGCCAATTACAGCATGTTTGAAATAATTACACTGTATATAAGTTTAGCTTTATAACTAAGGCTAAAATATCTGTTATCTCTGTGATGACCTTTATAGGTCTTACCATAAATACTAGATGGGAAGAAAGAATGAGAAGGGAAGACAAAAATGAAATAGAAAGTGTTTGTCTATAATCTCAGCACTTGGGAGGCAGAGGCAGGCAGATCTCTGAGTTTGAGGCCAGCCTGATCTACACAGTGAGTTTCAGTACAGCCAGGGTTACACAGAGAAATGCTGTCTAGAAAAATCAAAAACACCCCAACAAACAACAACAACAGAAATAGAGAAATAATGTAAACTAAATAGATGATTTTTTTAGTATGAGGGAGTCCTAAAAAATTTTAATCTGATGAAGGTACAATGGAAAGTACTGATGAGAATTTAGACTGTCTGCTGTCAAATAAAAGAAAAAGAAACAAAGGAATTCAGCTGTCGGAGGTACTGTAAATTAGCATAACAATTATGGAGAACAATATAGAAGTTGAATATATGTTTGTCACAGGACCCAGCTATCTCATTTCTGCTTATATCCAGAGAAATAAAATAACCATAAGTAGAAATATGGCACATCCAAGTGTATTATGCACAACAGTGAAGTTATGGAATCAGAGTAGATAATAATCAATGAGAACATGGACATGTATGTGTGTGTTGTCAACAAAATATATAGACAGTTAATAATTAATAAATGGGACCTCCTGAAACTGAAAAGCTTCTGTAAAGCAAAAGACATGGTCAACAAGACAAAACGACGGCCTACAGAATGGGAAAAGATCTTCACTAACCCCACATGAGACAGAGGTCTGATCTCCAAAATATACAAAGAACTCAAGAAATTGGACACCAAAAGATCACGTAATCCAATAAAAAAAATGGAGTGCAGACCTAAACGGAGACCTCTCAACAGAGGAATCTAAAATGGCTGAAAGACACTTAAGGAAATGTTCAACATCCTTAGTCATCAGAGAAATGCAAATCAAAACAACTCTGAGATTCCACCTTACACCTGTAAGAATGACCAAGATTAAAAACACTGATGACAACTTATGCTGGAGAGGTTGTGGGGAAAAGGGAACACTTGTGCATTGCTGGTGGGAATGCAAGCTGGTACAACCCCTTTGAATGTCAGTGTGGCGATTTCTCAGAAAATTAGGAAACAACCTTCCTCAAGACCCAGTAATACCACTTTTGGGTATATAAACAAAGGATGCTCAATCGTGCCACAAAGACATGTGCTCAACTATGTTCATAGCAGCTTTGTTTGTCATAGCCAGAAACTGGAAACAACCTAAATGCCCCTCAATTGAAGAATGGATTTAAAAAATGTGGTACATTTACACAATGGAGTACTACACAGCAGAAAAAATAACGACAGCTTGAATTTTGCAGGAAAATGGATGGAATTAGAAAGCATTATTTTGAGTGAGGTAACCCAGACCCAGAAAGACAATTATCACATGTACTCATTCATAGGCGGTTTTTAAACATAAAAACCAGCCTACAAAACACAATCCCAGAGAACCTAGACAACAATATGGACACTAAGAGAGACTTACATAGATCTAATCTACATGGGAAGTAGAAAGTATAAGAAGACAAGATCTCCTAAGTAAAATGGGAGCATGGGGACCTTGGGGGAGGGTTGAAGGATGGAGGAGAGAGGCAGGGAGGGGATCAGAGAAAAATGTAGAACTCAATAAATATCATGGAAAATATATATAGACAGTTAAATACTGTTCAGCAATAAAGAATGAAATCCCATGATTTACAAACTGCAGAACATTATACTAAATAAAATAAACCAGACACAGAATGATGAGTATTATTTTTTTCTCATCTGTAGAAGTTCAAAAGAAATAATAATTTCTAGAGGTTAGCAAGGGGACTGAATTGACAGTGTATACTGACTGCATGTGCTGAAATGTCACATTGCATTTAGATGCACAAACAATGCAAAAATGTAAAGGAAATACTGAAAAGAAAGAAAAATCACTGGGAAAAAATTCAATAATGAGAAAGAATTAAAAACTAGAAAGGGCCTTAGACTTGAGGCAGGATGCTTCATATTTTGGCACAAGAAATAAAGAGACTGGGTGTAAATAAAGGGTACAGGTATATCATACTTTAAATCCATATCTTTTTGAGCACAGCTCATGTTCACATTGAAATGTTTCTTCTGCAGGAGTAATGTTAGCATTTGTATTCCTTTCACATGGCGATGACAAAATGCCCAGCAAAAACAACTCAAGGGAGAAAGCATACATTTGGCTCACCCAGAGGGAAGGTATCTTAGTTGGTAAAGCTTGAGACTCTTAATCTCAGGGTCGTGGGTTCAGATCCCACATTGGGTGCCAGTTTCCTGGTTTGCTTCTCTGTTTCTGCCATAAAACATGGACCAAAAGCAGCATGGGAGGCTGGATCTATTCCACCTCATACTTCTAGGTGGTCATCACTGAGGGAAGTCAAGCTAGGGACTCCAGCAGGATCCTGGAGGCGAGGCAGAAATTGAAGCGATAGAGGGGTGCTGCTTACTGACTTGCTCTTCACGCCTTGCTCTCTTATACAACCCAGGACTTCCTGCCCAGGGGTGGCACTGCTCACCATGGAGTGAGACCTCCCACATCAATCATTAACCAAGAAAATGCCCCACAGATATGCCCATGGGCCAAGATCTTAGAGACAGTTGCTCCCTTGAAGTTCTCTCTTCCAACATACTTCTAGTTTATGTCCACTAGACAAAAAGCTAACCATGGCAAGCTCCATGGCGACCTATGAAGGCATCTGAAACTTCACTTTTAGGAGAACCAGGAAGCAGAGAGCAGAGGGTGTTTGCAGTCCTTTTTTCCTTGGTAAAAGTCCAAGACACTAACCCATGGGATGGTGACACTCACATTCAGGATGGGCACTGCTTCCTCAGTTAAACTTCTCTGGAAACACTCTCACAGGCAAGCCCAGAGCTGTGCCTCCTATGCAATTCTAAATCTCATCAAGCTGACAAGCAAGATTATAGCATTGTCCTATCATTTTCATTACGGCATCCTTCCTGGGTTCCCACAAAATGGAAGTATTTATAAGATTAGTAGCATTGCGGAATTGATGTGATTTGCCTGGTGACTATGTCAGTAATCTGAGTGCTTTTGTGTTTGTCCATCTCCACACTCTCGTCTTCCAGGGGAGGGAGTGAAGCAGCTTGCCAATAGATATTGGGTTAGACTTTGGACTTGGCCAGTATAATCCCTGCTCTGGCTTGACCTTTGGCTCTACCCATTACTAGGCTGGCTGGCTGGTCAAGTTGCATGATGTATTTAAGCTTCAGTTATCCATAAGAGCAGCATCCTAACTTATATGTTAGCTGTGAAGATGAAACAAGGTGCATATATTAGGGGGAAAAAGTGGGGCCACAGAATATATGGACACAGCTTAGTTGTGGCTCTTCTGTTGTTGTTGCTGCTGCTGCTGTTTTGTTTTCTTAAGTCTAAGTGTGGGGTGACAGCTTGGAATGAGAGTAAGGCAGGGGAAGAAAGAATAAGCTGAGGGCAGTACTGCGAACCCACTGAAGGGAGGGACCACCGACCTACAGGGTCACAGTCAGCCTGGTGAGGTGAGTTCCTCCTGAAGGGACAGGCCAACCAGGGATAGGTGTGGCTGTAGCTGAATGTACCATCAGAGGTTTGGCTGGGTGAATGTAGCAACCTGCCAATCATTCTGCTGGACCCTGGCCTAGGTTGTTCTCTTGCCAAAACCACATTTCGTCACAGCCGTGTGTGCGGCCCCTCACCCACGCTTCAAATGCCGCTTCCCCGGGGGCACCTCCCTGTCCATCCTAACCTAAAATAGCACTGTCTGCCTCATCTTCTTGACACCTCCACTGGCGAATGACGACATGACAGAACATTTTTGTTTGTGTTTCTGCTGCCTGGCCTCTGAGTGAGTAAGGCACTGATGTCTTAGCCCACTGTCCTCTGGTTTCTTGTCCAGCACATATGCATAAGGGACGACTAAGAAGATAACTAAACAAAATCAAAGACTGAGAAGACATTAACTGGGGTGATAATCAAAAGTTCGGACTGCAAAGAAAGGAAATAAAACCACAAGAATCTGAGGGTCTCTCATTCGTTCACACATTTATTCAACATTCTCTTTCACCAACTCCTTCCCAGGGCCAATGAAGAAAACAGAAACCTCTAATTCTCTGGGCCTTGTATTCAGCTATGGGAGAGAGACAATAAACAAGATCAATAGCTAATGAAGTGCCCCTAAGGAAAGGGAAGCAGGGCAAAGGAGATCTAGAACAGAAAGAGTCTGAGTGGTTACAGGTTAAGCTAAGCAGCCGGGGACTGAGATAATACGTTCCAGCTCAGGCATGGAAGACTCTTTTTGTTTTTTAATTTATTCTTCTCTCATACATTACATCTCAACCACAGTTTCACCTCCTCCCTCCACTCCTTCCAGCTCCCTCCCCTCCTTTCCCCCAGATCCACTCCTCCTTCGTTCCTCTTCAGAAAAGAGCAGGCCCCCAGGATATCAACCAAACACATCATAACAAGTTACAATAAGACCAGGCACAAACCCTCATATCAAGGCTGGAAGAGGCAACCCAGGAGAGGGAACAGGGTCCCCAAAGCAGGCAAGAGTCGGGGACCCCCCCCACTCCCACTGTTAAGTGTTCCACAAGAACACCAAGCTATACAACCATAATATATGCAGAGTACCTAGCTCAGATCCATAACCCATACAGGGTCTGTGATTGTGGCTTCAGTTAGCAGAATGTCTCTTTTCGGCTATGGCGAGAGGGGCTTTTTTTGGAGGTGGGGAGGAAGACACAGCCAGCAACCACAAGGAGTCTGCATTTGAGGCGTGACTAGAATAAATGTGTGGGGAACAACCCAGTAGCCAGTGTGACTACAGCAGAGCCGGGAAGGAGGAGAGGGTCGGGGAATGAGCAAAGTGTGGGACGGTGTCAGCCGGTGCAAGGATCTGGGGTTTTATTCTGAGCAATGGGAAGCTGTATCTGACGCTGAGCAACAAAGTAACAAGACTGGGATTCTGAGTGAAAGGACCTGAGAGAAATAATCCTCTCTTTATCACTAGTAAAGCTGACATTTGGCGGCTATGGTTATATGTTTAAAATCACCAAACAAATCACTGTGCTTAGATTGGCACACCCCCATCCTAAACCTACGCTCTTGGCCAACAAACTCTGTATCCCCAAAAGGAACACGCAGAGGAGGGCTCCCCCCATGCCAGGAGAGCAAGAGTCCATTTCCAGGTAGGAGATCAGATAGCTCTGCCAAGGCCAACAATAAAAGTTCTGTCTCAGTCATTCTTTATGGATGAGTCCTTCAAGCTTAAAGAGAGACACTGCCCTCACCCACCCCTCCACCTGCTGTGTCATATAAATGACTAAGAAGTGTGTCACCAAAGTACTAGCCGGCCAGGCCTTAAAATCGAGAGATTGTGCCCTGAAAATGCCAACTCCTGGCTCTCACAATGCTTATGCAGGGAATTGCCTATCACCAGGCACTGGTGTGTGTCTTAATCTTTGCACACGTACCCAAGTCTACACGTGTAAGTACAGCTATACTTGTGCCACGGTACGCACGTGGAGGTCAGAGGGCAACCTTGGGTGTTGGCCCTCAACTTTCACCTTGTCTGAGTCAGGGTCCCTTGTCTTGCCACAGCGTATACCAGACTAGTTGGTCAGGAAGTTTCCAGGGACTTTCTTGTCTCCCTTCCTTCCCATCATGCTTACGAGTGGTTCTGATGTGTTCATGCCAAGTCAGACCAACCTCACCAAGCTGAAGCAAGCCCCAGATCACTCAGTATTTTCAAAAGTTTCCTCTCCCCACGGTGACGCAGGCAGTCCCCGGTTCTCTTCCATTCTCTGAGCCTCTCCTCTGGACAGGGCAATCAAGACTGGCTGTGCCCACGCTTCCCCATTTCTACTCTGGAATTTGGTATTCGAACATCGAAGACCATTTCACCAACACCCCTTTCTCATTATCTTCCTCGTTTTTTACTATGATTAGTAATCCAGTTGACAAGCAGGGCACCTGAAAAACAATGTTAGCCAGTTAAAGACACCTTTGAATAGCCAACTGGAATCTCATAAGTGCTAACTGAACTTAGCATCAGTTTATCCTGGGTGCTGAAAAGAACTCTGCACAGAACAGATAAATCCTTCAGGAACCTCCAGTTCAGAAAAAAAAAATCGTTGAATCAATGAATCAACAAACCTAAAATTTGGCTTTGTCTTCAGTAGCATAGTGTTCTGTTGTACCCAGAGAACTCTTTTTATTAATTAATTAATTTATTTATTTATTGAGCAACATAGGAAGAAAACAGTTTCTCTTCGCTACGAACTTAAGACATTGACGTTGGGCATTTGTTGACCTAACAAATGTGTGGAACAGAACTCAGGGAGAGCTGATTAAAAGGAGAGGATGTCTTCCCGTCTCCCGGACTGAATGCTTCCATTAAGGTTTGAATATCCTCCTTGTTCCTTTAAGCCACGGCGTGCAGCCAAGTCATTAACTTTCTGATAGCCTGTCCTCTCCGCACTATCTGTTCCAGATCTGGACTTGGTGACTCAGGTTGCAGAGCCGCTTTGATGGAGATAGGAATGAGCCAACAGGTAGAGTCCTGAGTCTAAAAGGGCCTGAGATGTTTCCCACCTCAGGAAAACGAAGGAAAACCTTGCGAGGTGGCTCTTGTCCAGCTTTTCAAACGCCTGGGCATTCCTCCATTGTCTTCCTAGCCTGAGATTTAAAACGTAGCAAACAGCAAAAAATGTGCGTGGCAATGTAAGTTTTAAAACCATGCACTCCCCATTATAGCCAACGCTATGAAAATCTACATTTCTGGGCTGGGTGTAACGGCACACAGCACTCCAAAGACTCAGGCATCACCACTTCCAAGGCAAGTTGGGGCTAGACACAGGGAGACCCTGCCTCAAAAACCAAAGCACCTAACAAGCAAAACAAAAGCCTGCTCCCCCAACCCCCGTGTCTCCCCTCTGAACCCTAACAGGGAACACACGTCCGGCTGCTGCCTAGCTGTAGTGTGCTGACTTTTAGAGACGTTCTCTTAAGTGGAATCCACCCTGTGAGTCTGGCTGGCTCCTTTCACTTGGCCCTAATGACTTTGAGATTCATCCAAGGTTCTGCATGATTCAATAGCTGGTCCTACACGGCGGCGCAGAAGAGAATTCCATTGTTGAGATGTTCCACTGTTTGTTTCTCCAGTCCCCTTGGAGGACATTTATATTTATGTTGTTTCCTATCTGGGGTGATTATGAATAGAAGCAGTTATAAACATTTAGGGACAGTTTCACTGGGGATGTACTTCAGGGAACGTTTCTTTTTTCTATGGTAAGTAGGTAGAAGAGGGCTGCTGGATGTGCTAGTGATACATGTTTAACTTCATTTAAGAACTCTAAAGACTTTTTCCAGTGGTGATGGGTGTTTTGTGTCCACACCAGCAGAACCCTGGAGTTCCAGCCATTGCATTGCTGCCATCATTTGATATTCCAGTGTTTCTTCATTTTGCCACCCTCACAGATACACTACGATTTTAGGTCACCTTTCCTTAATGACTAATGAAATTGTATACCTTTTCATGAGCTATTTTCCATCCATCTGTGCCCTTCTTTGGTCCACTTTACAATCCGATTGTTCCTTACTGTTCAGATCTGTGGGGTTCTGAAATATTCTGGATAAAGATCTTGTTTGGAAATGTGATTTGTAAATATAGTCTTCTGAGAACAAACTTTTCTTTTCATGCTCTAAAGTGTCTTTTAGTAGCAAGTTTCTGATTTGATGACGCCTCTACATTTCTTCTTTTATGATTCAAACGGTCACTCTTTAAATTTTGCATGTTTGTATATGTAGTATCTGTGCCTGTTTGTATGTGTGTAGTCACACATGAACAGGTTCACATGCATAGATGCCTACATGTGGAGGCCTTGGGTTGATGTTAAGTGTCTTCCTTGATTGCTCTCCACATTATTTACGGAGGTAGTATCTCTTTTGCTAGGCCCAGAGCCCATCCAGTCATCTAGCCAGCTTCCCCTGGAATCTACTGTTTCCTCCATGGAATGCTGAGTCTACAGGGGCGTGTATAAGTCTCCTACTTATGTACCAGTGAGCCTTCCCCCCATTTCCTGACTGTAGTGCAAGGTTGCTTGTTGGTTCCTGGCCTCCCAGCTAGCTTAGACCCTAAATAATTACACAGAAACTGTACTAATTAAATCACTGCTTGGCCCATTAGCTCTAGTTTCTTATTGGCTAATCTCTTACATATTAATTTAACCCGTTTCTATTAATCTGTGTATCGCCACGTGGCAGTGGCTTACTGGCAAAGTTTCGGCATGTCTGACTCCTGCAGTGGCTCCATGCTTCTTCCTGACTCCGCCCTTCTTTCTCCCAGCATTCAGTTCTGTCTTCCCCACCTACCTAAGCTCTGCCCTGCTATAGGTCCAAAGCAGTTTCTTTATTCATTAATGGTATTTAATCATACAGAGGGAAACCCCACATCATCTGACGCAAACTTATGTGTCATGACAAAACTCTTTCCTTAACTTTAAATCATGAAGGTTTTTAAATCTTGTTTTCTTCTAAATGCTGTACAGGCGTATGTTAAATATATTTTGTTTGTTGGCTTGCTTTGGTTTTGTCTTGAGAGGGGATCTCCCAATGCATCTCAAGTGAACCTGGAATTTACGGTCCTCTTGTCTCAGTCTTCCAAGTGCTGAGATTACAGGCATACACCATGCCCACACGCAAGTATAAACTTTGCAACTGTGTCTACAGTCTATGTGGCATTTGTTTTATTCTTTAGATGGATACTATGATGGATTACATTGGATGACATTCCACGATGACCAACGTTGTAGTCACAGGATGAATTCCAGTTGGTATAGGAACTCGTTGGGTTTTTATGGTTTGTTTTATTTGTGTTCCACTTGACACCAGCTAGAATTAATTATCTAAGAAAAGGGAAACACGATTGAGAAAATCAGACCCCATAAGACTGACCCGAGGGCAAGCTTGTGAGGCATTTCCTTAACCAGTGATTGATTTGGGAAGACACAGCTCATCGTGGGTGGTGCCACCCTGGGCAGGTGGCCCTGAGGTACATAAGAGTAGACTGAGCAAACTATGGGGAGCAAGGAGTTTGCAGGGATCCTCCATGGCTTCTGCTATAATTATTACTTCTTTGAGTTCTGAGAATATATAAGCCAAGTTTTTTATTCCTCACAAACTGCTTTTGGGCATGGTGGTATTTGTTGTTGTTGTTTGACTTTTGGTTTGTTTGTTTGCTTGTTTTGGTTTTTTGAGACAGGATCTCACTATGTATCTCTGGCTGTCCTGGAACTCACTCTGTAGACCAGGCTGGCCTCGAACTCACAGAGCTCTGCTTCCCATGGGCTAGGATTAAAGGCGTGTGCCACCAACACCCCATTGGTCTTGGTGTTTTTCACAACTATAGAAACCCTAAGACAGTCTGGTGTGTTCTCTTTATTGTATATTGTTGAGTTTCATTTCCTTGAGGCCTTGGGCATAGGTTTTCATATATGAAATATTGAAATATGACTACTGGTCTGTAGGTTTTTTTATTCCCCACTGCCTTTAGTTTCCTTATCAAGGTAATGGTGGACCCAAAAATGGACAGTTGGGCAATTGTTCTTCCTCTCCTATTTTCAGAAAAGACTTTATAATATTGAGTTCATCTTCTGTTTGGTAGACTTTACCAGTAAAACCATCTATAACCAGAAACTCCATGAATTGTTTTTTTTTTAAATTTTTTTAGGTTTATTAACTAAGAATTGAATTTTTAAAAAATGTCATAGACCTGCCTAGGCTATTTGTCTCATCTTAAGAGAATATTGGGGGCAAGAGAGATGGCTCAGTGGTTGAGAGCACTGTCTGTTCTTCCAGAAGACCTGGTTCAATGCCCAGCATCCACATAGCAGCTCACAACTATCTGTACCTCCAGTTCTAGGGAACCCAACACCTTTACACAGACATACATGAAGGCAAAAACACCAGGACACATAAAATAAAAAGTAAATGAATTATTTTTAAAAAGAGGATATTGATAGTTTGGGGTTTTCTATGTATTAATATATTCTTCTATCACTTAAAATAATAAGAGAATACCATAAATAGCTATTATAAATTTACATTTAATGCCTATGTTTATAGCAACATTTCATTCCATATCTTAATTTTTTTCATTCCATATCTTAAATTGGTAATTACTACATTCTTTTTAGTCTACCATTTATATGTTAAGACATGTTCAAGTTTTATTGCCCTCCCATTGCAATTCATCAGTTGTATCCTTGTCATTTATTTCTTCATTGTAATTGCTTTGAGCCTATTTTAATCTTTTCTCTGTAGCTTCTTGAATTAGACATTTAGGTGATCAATTTGAAACTTTTTTCTAGTAACAAATTTTAGTGCTATAAATACCCTCTGAGTAACACTCCATCTGAGGCTCATAAGTTCCAACACACATACCTAACTTTTCAGATTTACTTAGCATCAATATTTCATCAGTGGAAGTGGAATACAGAAACCTCACCACCATTTAGCTCCTTTTCTTGCCCTGCTTTGTGCAATTTCTTATTTATTAAATCTGTATGCACTGAAACCCCCGTTAATTTTAATTATGGCTGTTGATCATCAGGCATATCAGAATTATGGACGAAAGAAGGTTCTCTAAGGGTCTTCAATGTCTGTTGTTTCCAGCGTTATTTCACTAGTATCTCCTCTCAGCTGTTCTTCTAGGAGAGCCTTGTGGGAGTGAAGCCTCTCGTTCTTTGTGTAAAAATGTTTTGAGTTTTCTTAATTCCTAGAGAATGTTTTTGTTGATTATAGATCTCTTGCTTAATTTTATTTTTCAATTAGTATGCTTAAAGTATTTTTGTTGGGCTGGGAGAAAGGTTAGTCAGTAAAGCACTTGAGATGCAAGGATGAGAATCCACATTCCATCTCCGGATCCCACGGGAAGGATCCAGGTATGATGGCGTGTTGTAACCCAACGCTGGTTTCCTTGAGTGGCTTGCGATCGCCCGGGTTTTACACACTGCATTCTTCAGGATTGTATTCTGGGCATTTTCAATCTTTTTTTTTTAAAAAAGTGTATTATATTATTATTGTTCTTGTTGTTATTAGCGTGGTGTGTGTGTGTGTGTGTGTGTGTGTGTGTGCATGTGTGCATCATGTGTGAGTGTGGGTAGGCATGTGTGAGAGTCACAGGACAACTTTCAGGAGTCGGTTCTCTCCTTCTACCATGGGATCCTGGAATCAATCTCATGTCATCAAACTTGCACAGCAAACACCTTTTCCCACTGAGCCACTTTGCCAGTCTGGCTGATCTTTTTAAGTTTTTATTATGGAATCAGAGGTCTTACTTAAATCCTGCAAAGAATACTGATAGCTTTGTTTTAACCGGCACTTGACATTGAGTTTACACATTCCGACCAGCCAAACTAGGATTAGGATTCCAATGTCAACCTTAATTTCAAAATCTCCCGAGCCCAATTCAATTCAATCTCTAGCCAAGGCACAGCCCATGATCTTGGCTGTCCAGGGTCTAGGTCATGGTCTTGCCACTCAGCAGTCGGTGTCCGTGGGATTGAACATCAAATCAAGGGTAAGATCAGAAGTTCATGAACAATTTTCAAGAGCAGCCATCGGCGCCTCCTGATTTCCCAGGGGCCCTCTTTGTGCTCCTGGTCGAGAAGCCGCGGTTTGATAGATTTGTCTAATTTTGCATTTCTTGCAATTATCCCCACATCTCATGCCAAGTGGCGAGAGAACACTGAGTGGAAAAAGAAGCAGGCGTCTGTGAAGTCTCTTGGTGTCACAGCTACTCCGGCAGAGAAGAATGCCCCCTCTCAGAGGTTTGGCACCTGGGCATCCGCTGCCGGAGAATGTCTTGGGAAACCAAAGTAAAAACTGAAGGTGAGAAAAAGATAAATGTAATAGCTTTCCCTGGTCACCCTGAGCACCTAGAGTTGACTTTACCCCTTCGAGCCAGAGTAGGGTCCTCTTGAGCTCTGCTTGTGCCTCAGCATCTCTGGCTCCATGAAGCCTTCAGTTCGTTCCAAGAAATGCTAAGTGCTGAGGTGTTAAACTCGTCGTTTTGGCTTTCCTACTACTGTTTACTTATTTTTTTGGTTTCTCTGTATCGCTTTGGAACCTGTCCTGGTACTCGCTCTGTAGACCAGGCTGCCCTTGAACCTACAGAGATCCTCCTGTCTCAACCTCTTGAGTCCTGGGAACAAAGGTGTGTGCCATCACTGCCCAGTTTTCTTTTTATCTTTTTTAATTAAGGCAGAATCTTGCCATATGTCCCAGACTGGCCTGGAACTCACTGTGTAACCAAACTTCCCATGGTTTTGATTCAGCTCCCGGAGATATGGGTTTACAGGAATGGGCCACCATGCCTCATTTGTAATTTACTCAAGTGTTCCCTGCATTTCTGCCCAGTTCTAGTGTTTTACTCCATGGGAGAAACGGTGGAGTCGGCGGGCTTACTCACTATACTGGAGTCAGAATCCCCACCATGAAAAAACAAATTCCTTTGAGAGCAAAAAGACAGAGATACAGTTTGTTAGCCTAGATTTTCTCCCTAAACGAATGTTTAGACTTACGAATGCTGGGAAGAGGAACAATACCCGTGTGGGTGGATGGGGTGGGACTATCATGTAGTCACACGAAATGCTGTAAGCCAAAAAAGAAAAGAAAATCTTTGAGTTTTACTTTTACAGGCTTCTATTTTACCCAGTGCCATCTGTGGGAAGGGAAATATGAAAGGAAAGGAAAAAATTAAAATAAGTTGTGGAATCAGAAAAGACTAAAGGAAGTTTGACTGGGCGAGCTAGCACAGACTCAGGAAAAGCTCAGTTCACAAGTTGAGAGATTTTGTCCCCTCTCCAAGACAGAGTTGAAGGAATTTCCCTTTTCCAGCTACCCTGCTCACAGTCCACCGCAAAGAGCAAGACTTGAGTCTGCCTAAGCCTACGCTAGAGACAGAAATAGAATCCTTTTAACTCCTAAAGAGGATCAAGGCAGGACAGTCTCGAGGTTTTTCTTCTTGCTTATTTTTGCGGCGTTTTGTTTGCTTGTTTACAGCCGTGTGCTTTTTCGACATCCTTGCTTTTGGGCTCCGCAAACCCCGCGTTGGGATTCTTGCATTTCTGGGCTCATGGAGTCTGCTCGCCCGAGGGCCTTGACCTCTGCACAATATGCTACTGTGTAAGCTGGCTTCAGCCTGAGTCTATTAATTTGGCAGTGAGTGGGGGAGGCTGGGAAGAAGGATGTGCTTGGGGAAATTTTCAAAGTCAAAGCTTGATTTAAAAATAATCATCATATAAAGCCTCACAGAGAGACTCTCCTGAGCATCTCATTTTCTCAAGTCCTTTCCTTCATAAAGGACTCCTGACCTATTTCTCGTGAGGTGGGAAACACCATTTCTCCTATACCCCAAGGGCTAAGAGGTGAGGAAAGAATTTCTGGGTACAATTTTGAAGACAAAATAGAATATTCATCCCCCCATGAGAAACTACATTTATATTGAAACATGCTTTTTTGCCCAGAGATGACCCTCCCTGAAAATACAGTGGAAAACACAGTGGAATCACCTAGCAAGACCCCCACTCCCCCGCCCACCCGCCTTGCGCTCTTCTCCACAAACCGGCAGGACACGAGTTAACTCCTGCCAGCCTAGCAACCCACCAGAACACAGGCACTTTGTGAGCTGGAGACCATCTGTTCTTCACCTCTCTTCATACTGAGCACTAACCACGTCCATTTTAATTACTCAATTATGTGGTATCTTTACCAGACCTGAGGAAGTTGATTCATTCATAACCAGCATGTAGTGAGCTGCCTGTTTTAGTCAAGGCATTTTCTAGATCTGGGGATACAGAAAGAACATAAGAACTCCCTGTCTCCGGACTACATTTCAGTGGAAGAATCATAGAGTAACCAGTTTGTCAGAAAGACATACTGCAATGACCTGAAGCAGGAAGTCACGTGCAGAAAATGATAATGGAGGAGGATGGAGTGGTGTGGGCTGAAGTGTGGTCTTTAATTCAAGGCGTCATTAAAAGGCAGTAACCAGGTGGCTTTTAACTTACTTATTTATTTACTTACTTATTTTTGGTTTTTCGACACAGGGTTTCTCTGTGTAGCTTTGGTGCCTGTCCCGGAACTCACTCTGTAGACCAGACTGGCCTCGAACTCACAGAGATCCGCCAACCTCTGCCTCCCGAGTGCTGGGATTAATTCATTACTGTATTTAATTCGAGCCCTTGGGAAGATGAGACCAGAGGGTCATGAGTTTGAAACCAGCCCAGCTTACAGCATGAAGCCTAAAAGAGGCAATGGCTATTCAAAGTGGAACAACAGGAAGGGATCACAGATGGCAGAAAGACAGATGCTTAGCAACCAGAAAGAGTTGATCCCAACGGAGGTGAGGAGAGAGAGAGGGCACGTGCCGTTTGTGTGGATTGCTGGGCTCCAGTTTCAACTCAAATAGAAGCCACCTTGAAGCATCTGGCCCCGGGTTTTCCTGGAGCAACCAGAGAGAGGAAAGCATAAGTATATTTCAAGTAGCAGGAACCTCGAATAAGAACTTGAATGATAAGAGATTTGGCCTGCCCCCAGAAACTTGAAAATAATTCACTCAACAATTTGCAATAATTAGGAAGGGACAGGTACTGTACAATTACTCATAATTGTGGCCTGGCATGAAACCTGGAAAAATGTCCTTGGACTTGTGTTCCTAGAGCAGCAAGTGGCATTTCATCAACTGCTCTTGTTCCCAACCTGGAACACCCCAGGACAGGACAGGCAGACCTTTTCTTCAAATACCATGGGGTGCTTTTTTTTGTTTCGTTTTGTTTTTCAAGGCAGGGTTTCTCTGTGTAGTCTGGCTGTCCTGGAACTCACTATGTAGATCACACTGGCCTCAAAATCAGAGATCTACTTGCCCCCATCTCCCCAGTGCTGGTAATGAAGGTCAGTGCTACCACCGCCCAGCTGGGTGCTCTTCTTAAAGCGCTGCAGGCCTTGGCCTTTGGTTCTCTTCCCTTCTTACATACACTCTCTTCTTTGTTCTACTTTATCGGACTCCTTCTAAGCCAAAGAAATATAATCTCGACCCCTATTAAGGTGAGGTTTACACCTGCACACACACACTGACCCTGAACTCCCAACTCACTTACTCCGACTTAGATGCCTCCTTGTTCTGCCCTTAAAGCTGGCGGACGTCTCAGACCCAATGGAGCCAAGCCTCAGTCTCCAGTCTTCCTCATCTCAGCCAACAGTTTCCACCGGTTCAGGACTAGAGTCTGGAAATCGTGTGCTACTCCTCTCTCTACAAATCTCATGTGGTTGGATTGACTAGGAGCGGCCCCCATAGGCTCACAGATTTCAATGCTTGGTCACCAGGGAGTGGCACTATTAGCAGGTGTGACCCTTGTTGGAGTCGATGTGGCCTTGTTGGAGGAGGTGTGACACTGGGGATGGGTTTTGAGGTTTCAAAAGCTTAAACCAGGCCCAGTGTCAACCCCTCTCCCTGTTGCTGCCTGCGGATCTAGATGTAGAACTCTCGCCTCCCTCTCCAGCACCGTGTCTGCCTGTGTGCCACCATGCTTCCCACCATGGTGATAATGGAGCAAACCTCTGAATTGTGTGCAAGCCCCAGTTAAAGGCTTTCCTTTATAAGAGTTGCTGTGGCCGTTGTGTCTCTTCACAGCAATAGAACATTGACTAAGACATCTCATGTGCAAAAAATATCATTGGCTTGACCTTAAATTTTCCTCACTCTGTTGTTGGCATATTCCCTGCCACCAGCCTTGTTCCTCATATGGAACAAGGATTGTTAAGACAACCTTCTTGGTTCGAAAGATGGCTCATCAGTTAGGAGTACTTGCTGCTCTTACAAAGGAATTGTATGCAATTCCCAGCACCCACAAGATGGCTGGCTCATTACTATCTGTAACTCTAGTGCCCCTTGGGCACTGACACCCTCTTCTGGCCTCCATGGGCACCAGGCACACACATGGTATACATCATACATACATGCAGGCAGGCAAAATATCCGTGCACATAAAATAAAAATTTTTAATCTTGAAAAAAATCAAAAACAGCCTCTTACCTGGTCTGTCTGCTCTTGCGCCTCTGCCGTCTGTTTACAAAATTCCCCCCAAGATATCTTCAGCGCATGTCAATTCATCCCACTCTTTTTCTCAAATTCTTAAAACAATGCCTATTTATCTATTTTGCCATTTCTTTGACCAAATAGCTGACAAAAAGTCACTTAAAGGAAGGAGGATTTATTTTGGTTTACAGTTCAAGAGATGCATGCTGTCCTGGCAGGGCAGGCAAGGCAGCAGAAGCACGAGGCAGCTGACCACATTGCCTCAGCAGTCACGAAACAGAGGGCAGACAGGAAGTGAGGCTGCATGTAGTAAGGGGCGTGGGCCTGCTTTTGGTCTCAGCTGCTTGGCTCCTGGCCTCATGGCTAGCCTGTAGTAAGAGGAGCGGGAAGACTGCGTTCCTAGCACCCGGCTAGCTTAACCCCTGAAATAATTACACAGAAATTGTATTAATTAAATTACTGCCTGGCCCATTATATCTAGCCTCTTCTTGGCCAACTCTCACTCTTGATCTAACCCATTTCTATTAATCTGTATGTCGCCACGAAGTCATGGCTACCGGGAAAGCTTAACCAGCGTCTTGGGCAGGAGAAACATGGCATCTGCCACACTGCCTTCTCTCTCAGCATTCTGTTCTGTCTACTCTGCCTACCTGATCTCTGCCCTATCAAAAGGCCAACGCAGTGTCTTTATTTAACCAATGAATGCAACACAGATGTAGAAGGACCTCCTACACTAGCTACAATGTAAAACCTTGTGGTGGTTTGAAAGAAAATGGCCCTCACAGGGAGTGGCACTATGAGGAGGCGTGACCTTGTTGGAGAAAGTGTGTCACTGTGGGTGGGTGGACTTTGAGGTCTCTTTTGCTCAAGCTTCACTCAGTATAACATTTGGTTGACTTCCAGTTGCATGAAAGATGTAGGGCTCTCAGCTATCTCTCCAGCACTATATCTGCCTGCATGCCATCATGTTCCCCACCATGATGATAATGGACTGAACCTCAGAAACCATAAGTGAGCTACCTCAATTAAATGTTTTCCTTATAAGAGTTGCCATGGTCATGGTGTCTCTTCACAGCAATAAAAACCCTAACTAAGACAAACCTCAATGTCCCGCATCAGTGACCCACTTCCTCCACCAAGATATATTGCTCCACCTCCCAAATATTCTCTCACCTTCTGAAACAGCATCACCAGCTTGATCAAGTGTTCAAACACATGAGTCCATAGGGACATTTCTCATCCAGATTACAGCAGTACCCCAGTTGAATATAAAAACTGAAATCTTATAACAGTCTACCATCATCTTCTCCTTCATTGGATGTCTGGCCTCATGTCAATTCTGACTTACCCTAATCACACTGACCCATTTGCCTTGAACTTGGTCTCTTGCCTCCCCGTTGGTCCCCCCATGGCTATGCACATGGTTGATTTACTCTTCATCACTTCTTTGCCTAAGTACCCATTCTAAGTGACACCACCTGAACACCCTATTTAAAACTGCAATCTTCCACCCAAAGACCCTGTATCTCCATTACTGGCTTTATTTTCTTGAGTAGCCCTTATTCCCTTCTAATGTACCTTGCAATTTGCTCATTGATTGCTGTTGACAGTCCCCTCTCACAAGGGATTGGCTCCGTAGGATGAGGAGTTCTGTCTGTATTGCTCACTCGTGGGACCTCAAGGGCCTAGACGATTGTCTAACGCACAGTAGGTGCTTGGTAAATAACTGTTTTGTGAATGAGTTGATTGTTTTTATATATCACCCTCTCTGATGTATAGCTAGGCAGTATTGAAAGCAGTTCCTGTGTTCTAAGCATTCAATAAATATCTCTGGCAAACTGGTGATTCAGCTGGAAAAATGCATTACATTGTACAGTATTTCATGAAATTTTCTTATCTAGTTTCCACTTTATGGGAACATTTAAAGGAAGGACATCATCATTAGAATACATTTCATTTTTTATGGGAAGAAATGTATATAAAAGCATATGTATCATAGATGCACAATTTCACGAAATAAAAGTCATGCCTGTAACTTCCCAGGGGAGAAAGTACATTACCAACTCTCACTGCCCCCTTTTGCTTTATTTCCTGACTTCTGATTTCACAAATTAGGCACATTTTATTTTACTCTTATTAGGTATCTAACAATTGCATGAAAACAAACCTTATAAAAATAGTGTGAATTTTCCCACCTTACTGACAAAGAGACAATAAAAATGAAAGTTTTTATTTTTAAGCTTTAGTCTCATAGTTTATATATTTATATAAACAATATATGCTATATAGTATACCTATGTGTGTGCATTCTGCCTGAATATATGTATGTGCTGGGGGCATAGTCAATCACCATGTGAATCCCAAGTTTGCATTTGCATTAGTTAAATAAAATCAACCTTGGATCAGGGGACTGCGTTAGCAACTAGGTGACAGAGGGCATCCGGGAGAGATAGAGAGACACAGGAAGTAGCAGGGAGGGATTTAGAGTGGTACAACTCTTTCTGGTTTGGCAAAGCCGAAGCTCTGGGCTTCGATGGATGCCAGCAAAGAGAGAGGGCTAGCTAGCTGCTACTCAGCCTCTCTGAGCTCACAGGTTTTCACGCCAACCTTTGAATCTCTAGTCTTATTCACAGAATGATAGAGATTTGGTCAAAGCTACCTTTAGCAGCAGCAACAGGGCTGGTGCCTATGGGAGCAGGATTCCCAGCATGCTGTAACCTGGGCAGCCAGGCCACTGCTAGGGAAGCAAACCTGTAACTGTGAAGATGCAATTCCTGGCTGAAACAGCAGGAGATTAGGACACCGTCACTGTGCTGAAGTTAAAAACAAAAATGTATGTGTACCACGTATTTAGTGTTTGCAGAGGCCAGAAGAGGATGCTGGGTTTCCTTGAACTGGTGGGGCTGCAGACCGTAGCACCATTGCTGGCCACTGTTCGGGTACTGGGAACTGAACCCAGGTCCTCTGCAAAAGCAACAAATGTTTTTAACTGAAAAACTGCCTCTCCAGCTCCAAGAAACTTGTAAATTTTTAAAGATTTATTATTATTGTGTGTGTGTGTGTGTGTGTGTGTATGTGTGTGTGTGTGTGTGTGTGTGTGTGTGTGTGTGTACCATATATGCACATGTCTAATGAGGCCAGAAGAGGATGCTGGATCCTCTGGAACTGATTTACACATGGCTGTGAGTTACTTGACATGGGTGCTGAGAACCACACTCAGTCCTCTGGAACAGCAGAAAGTGCTCTGAACCTCTAAGTCACCTCTCCATCTCCCAGGGAATTAAAGCCAAAGGAATTTATCAAATGCTCACACTTGAAGGCAGGCTGGGGGCTGGGGAGAAGGCCCAGTTAGCAAAGGGAGACTCTGCTTTAGTTTCTCGGCTGTCCAGACCCACACAATCACACAAAACTACATTAATTATAACACTGCTTGGCCGATGGCCTGGGTATATTCTTAGCTAGCTCTTACATCTTAAATTAACCCTTTTCTATTATTTTATATTTTACCACGAGACTCATGGTTTATTACTTCTTGCTTCTTGGGCGGCTACATGGCATCTGCCTGACTCCACCTTCTTTCTCCCTGCATTCAGTTTAGTTTTCCCACCTACCTATATTCTGCCCTGCCATAGGCCAAAGCAGCTTCTTTATTAACCAATGGTCATAAAAATATATTGATAGCATACAGAGGGGAATCCCACATCACTATGCAAGCATGAGGAGCCAAGTTCTAGACCAGGTGCCCACATAAAAATACAGGCATGCTGGTGTGTGGTTTTAATCCCAGGACAGAGGTGGGGGTGAAGGTGGGGAGGGGCAAAGACAGGAGTCTCTTGCTAGGTAGCCAGCCTATCCTAATGGGTGAGCTCTAGACCAGCGACAGATCTTGTCTGAAAATACAAGGCAGCTATTACTGAGAAATGACATCCAGGGTTGACCTTGTATGCATATACACCTGCATATATGCATGTGTAACCACACACAAGTGAGCACATGCACACACAAAAAAATATTTTTTAAGACTTCCTGGCAAAACAATCAGCTAATCAAGATTTTAGATATACCTACTTTTTGACCTCTGGTTCATTTAAGAAAGGCTGTAAGATACACTCTTTATCTGAAATATGTCAAGATAAGCTAAGATAATGTCTCATTGCCTTGTTGGCATCTAAAACTGAAGTCTTTATCAGGATTTTTCTCACAGTTAAAAGGAGCTTCCTAAGGAACTGTTCCACACTAACTTAAGGGTACAGAACTGCACATGTGTGGGTGAGCTCTTCCGCCTCCCCTCACCTCTTCAGCCCTATTTTCAGCATCTCTCTGCATAAGCAGATGACTCAGGCTTCTTGCTGCTTCCTGACTTTCCCTCCAACCATGACTCTGATGTCATGGGGAATTTCCTATGATCATTTGATGAGGAAGAAGGGGACACTGCCAGATTTCAGAAGGTGTCTCTCTGGGTTGGTCCTGAAAGTCAGAGGGGAATCTCATCATGGACGGGATTTGGGGATGTACATATGGTAGGCCATATGAAGTAAGAGATAACTTGTGGTTTCCTGAGAAAGACAGGAACATTTATAGAGAGTGGTTAATGAGTTGGCTGATTTGTCTAAGGCTTGGGAGATTGCTGTCAAGAGCATCAGAAAGCAAAGTATATAATGATCATGTAAGAGGCTGTTTGAGTCTCATGCTGGTCTCTCAGAGGATGTATATACAGAAGGCTAAAGAAGGAGGCAGCCATGATGGTCTATTGCTTGATGGCAGCGACTCTCTCTCCTGGCTTCTCAAGAGTCTTATGCTGAGGAGGGTCAAGGTCCTGATAGGGAAATCCACAAAGACAGTTGACCCCAGCTAGTGGAAGTTCATGAACTCTTACTGACAGCTGAGGAGACTGCGTGGGACAGAACTAAGCCCTCTGAATGTGGGTGACAGTTGTGTGACTTGGTCAGTTTGTGGGGCCCCTGACAGTGGGACCAGGATCTATCCCTGGTGCATGAACTGGCTTTTTGGAGCCCATTCCCTATGGTGGGATTCCTTGCTCAGTCTTGATGCAGAGGGGAAGGGCCTGGTCCTACTTCAACTTGATGTGCCAGACTTTTTTGACTCCTCATGGGAGGCCATACCCTCTCTGAGAAGTGGATTGGGGGTGGGGAGGTAGGGGTTGTGAGGGAGGAGGGGATGGAGGGAGAACTGTGGCTGGTATACAAAATAAATTTTAAAATTTTTTTAAAAAGAAAAAAAGAAGCATCCAACACCTAATAAAGTTTCCAGGTAATATTCTTTTTGAAAAAAGACTTTTATGTTAAAACATAATCACCAGTATAATAACATTAAAGGTGAAGCTATACAAAATGTCTCAGTTAGGGTTTCTATTGCTGTGAAGAGACACCATGACTACAGCAACTCTTATAAAGGAAAACATTTAATTGGGGCTGGCTTACAGTTTCAGAAGTTTAGACCATTATCCCTATGGAGATAAGCATGGCAGCGTGCAGGCAGACGTGGTCCTGGAGAAGGAGCTGAGAGCTATACATCTGGATGGGCAGGCAGCAGGAAGAGAAAGTGACACTGGGCCTGGCTTGAGCATCTGAGACCTGAAAGCCCACCCCCAGTGACACACTTCCTCCAATAAGGCCATACCTCCTAGTGGCGCCATTGTCTGTGGGCCTATGGGGACCGTTTTTTATTCAAACCACCACAGGAAATTGTTAGTTCATCAAGGCATCGTCCTCACAGATAGGATTAGTAGCATGGTAGAGGAGGCCCTTCCATCACAGAACACGGACAGTATTATGTGTGAACAAGGAAATACAGAATCTTTCTGGTCTCAGAATCTCCTGCCCTCCTGAATTGTGACAACTAAATCTCTGTATCAATAAGCCACCTAATCTGTGGCATTTTGTTGCATTAGTCTGGAGACACTGAGACACTAGCTATGTTTATGTACATGAAGAAAGTGAACATGGGAATCAAAATGGAGAAAATAATAGGGGTTGAAAGCTTGGTAGAGTTCCTCTCACCTCAGGGGACACCATTTCCTGGGGGCAGCCGTCATCCGGGCTAATTATATTAGATTGCCTCATCATAGAGAGGACAGTCATCTGTCTCCATGGGAATAATTGCACATTCCAGAGAGCAACTTCCCTTTCTTGTCCACACTCCTGCCAGCATCCTCATCTACAGGACTGGTTGACTTATTCACCCCACAGCATCATACGCACCATTGCTAGTGGTCCAGGACCTCATTCACAGTTAGACATGAGTAGAATCAGGCTCATGCTGTGGAAATTTACTGTTCTGACGTCATGTAGGCGTAGATGACAGAATGGCAGAGTGAATTCTCCTGCTATGCCTGCTAAGGGGTGACATTTAGTGAAGTCAGAGTGCTGGCCTCTAAAGTGGTCAGATCAATGGCCACTCTAAGCTCTGGAAGCCCAGCCATGGGTATGGAAGCAGTTTCTCTCACCATCACACTTAATATTTCACTTGAAGAATCTTATTTTCTTCTTAGAACACTCACCTTTTGGGTCTGAGGTCTTTATTCCACATGAAGGACCTCCACCAGGTAACCTGAGACTGCCCCAACAAAGTGTTGGGCTTTGCTCAAGGGCAGACAACGGTACAGTAGGCCAGTGTGTTTGGCTTTGCTCATCAAGAGAAATGGGAATTAATGCCATAAAATGGGAATGTTGCTATGCCTGGAACATACTAGACACTGCATGCCCAATATTCACAGCGACCAGGCAGCCACCGAAACAACAGAGATACCTGGATGCTGTGAGAGAGCCCCTCAAGGCGGCAGCGGAGGGTCCTAAGGCATGGAACCAATAGAGAGGAGCAAAGACTCCATGCTTATCAGATTACATGGGCCCGGGTGTGGGCCTGTGGTGGGTTATTTCGTTCTAGGTGTTTCTTTGCCTCCATCCCTGTCTTCCATCCTACTAAGGGCTGACAGAGCAGCTCAGGTTCCAGGGAAGAATCCGACCAGCCTCCACCTTCACTCAGGCATGGGAGATGATGAAGATGTCTGCCTTGTGCTTGGGACTCAAGTTCCTAAGACTAAATGAGACACCAGAATGGAAGCTGGGTGGCAACAGGATGGCCTGGGATTGTTGTTCTTAGATGAGTTCTCTGCCATTGTCCCGACACTGACCTCCATTAGGCCTGCGGTCCCGTTTGCTTTTTTTTTTTCCTCTCATTCTCTGCAAGGAGACCCTGGCAAGAGGCCAGCGCAGAGGAGAACGAGGCCAGGTATTTTGATGCCCTCCTCTTCTGTCATCCCTGCCTGGCCACTGCAGGTAGGGTTCCAGCTGCCAGCCAGTGAGACCTCGCTTGTGTGTGATTCTAGCTCTTCCCAAACCAGTAGTAGCATTGGCTACCGGTGTCCCTGCAGGGGACCTTGGGTTGTAAGGACCTGTCCCTAAGTGCGTCCTCAGCATGTGTTCCTTCTGTGTTTGCCACGCCCACGCCTCTGTAAGTTGTCCCCAAGTGAGGCACGTTTCAGCTAGGCACTTTAAGGGTTCCAACTGTTGCCTTCCAATACTTGAATAGATCAGCAGGGAAAACAGCTGAGAGACGGGCAGCATCAGCTATTGGGATATAGAGGGGAACCCGAAGAAGACATCAGGCCTAGATAAGATGTATTTTCACATGCTGAAATTGGCCAAGACAAAAACAGTGATCTTTGTGGGTCAGATCTCATTAATTTTTTTTCCTTATCAGTGAGGAAAACCTTATGAAACTGGTTTATAGGCGCCAAAGTTAAGGGATTTTCCAAGATCCATCCGTTAGTGTTAAGACCGAGATAGACCTGAACAAACTGGAATTGTTACCTTAATCTGTAGCTATTATCAGGACCTTCGAGTCCTGCCCAGCTGTTGCTGCCGAGGGGCCTTTCTAAGTAAAACTGGTCTAGAACCACATTCCTCCCTTCTCCACCCACAGTCGATGACGTCACTTTGTTTCTTCCAGCATTCTCTAAGTGGGTCCTTGCAGTCTGAGAATCTCTCTTAATATGTGGGGTCAGGTACCCACCATCAATTGGTCACTCTTGAATTAGGGCTTTGGCCTCAAATTAAAAAAACTGAATTGAACCAAGTGAAGCGTCCAGAACCTCGTTGCCCCTAATAGCCCCGGCCTTTGCTGACGTATTGGTGGGTAGACTTTCGGGTTCTCTTGTTCTTTGCTAAGCTCTGATGTGGGTGCCCTGTCTCCCGGCGTGCTGTTAGAGCTTCAAAGACTGGCAGTGTGTCAGAGGCGGCACCCGCCTCTGCAACATGAACAATCTGCCAGGCAGTGTTCTGGGTACTTTTTTTTTTTTTTTTTTTTGATACGTATTTCCTACAGACTCTGCCCTGACTTTGTTAAGCCCTTGAAGAAACGGGAATCTTTGCCCCAGCTGACTAACCCAGTAGCATGGGAACAAAACAGTACAGGGAGCCGCTGTTTGTATGCTGGCTCTCATCTCTATAATACAATTATTTTGGTACTAACTCAATGGCTTGGGCTTAGTGGAAGTCAAACACTCAGCGCACAGAAGACACTTAATACTAGCTCTGCTTATTACACACCAACCCCAGTGTGGGGAATCTAAGAGCAAACGGGGAAATGTCTCTGTCCCAGATCCAATCCCTTTACTCTTCCAAGCTCCTCCGCCTAGGCAAAGGCGCCTTTTTGAGCCCGTGGCACTCAGTTCGCCTCCTTAAAGAGTGAAGTCCGGGAGCGCCCTCTAGGGGACAGCAGGGCTCCAAACCTCGGCTACATTACCGCTCACCAGATGTGTGCGGCTGTTCTGTTCCTTTCTCCAAAGGTTTGCCCTTCCTCTTGTGCTGAGTTCTGTTTGTCTCTCTAGATCTAGTTCTATTTCTTTCTTCTTTGTTCTGGAATCCAGTCTGATGAGCTGTGAAGGCTTCATTTGTGACCCTCCTTTCCCGCCACCTCTTAGCTTAAGTCTAACCAGTAGTACACATCACAAGAGAGACGTCTTTGATATTATTTCCCTCCTGTCCTCCAAGCCAGGCTGATAAGGGTAGCCAGTGCTCCTCCACCAAATGCCACAGCTGCTGTCACCAACACCCACATGCACTGCCATGTCTGCGTCTTTGGTGTCTGCTCCCTCGCAACTCCCCAGCAACTTCCCGATGAGGATGGGCCCCAAGGTAAAAGATTTGTCTCAGCTTGGAGTCCTTTAATCCTGACTGTGCCTTTCTTTGTAAATGGCCCATGGATGAAGCGCTCCTTACTAACTCACTCTGAGTATGTTTTATTTTCTGGTTCCTGCCAGGTTCCACTGATATTGTATCTAAATTCTTTAACCTAAGTCTTATCTCTCCTACACCCCTCCCCATCCATGCCATTATCTTTTACTCAGTAAAGTAATTACTGAAGTTTCTATAATGTAACCATGCCGCTTATATCATAGGACTCTCTCAAGAACACCTCCAGCAGTCGGGCCCCAGTGTCCCTTGTTCACCTCCTACATCACCAGCTCTCCCTCTGACCCCTACCTAGCCCCCATTCATTTTCCATTTTAAGGCCTTCAGTTGAAAGGCTATGTCTTCTAACTAGCCCTTCGGGCCTTTGGTACACATTTTTCCTTATGCGACTGACTTCGATGCAATTTCTATGCTACTAAGTAGCTGTCACTTATTTGGCTGGTTTCACCTTTTCTTTAGTGTCTGCGAGGATCTTGGGCAGTTTAAATACATTTTGGGACAAGATTAATTAATAATGCCTCCTTCAACCCACACACCACATTTCCCTAGCCACGGGGCTTTCTCCACAGGTGTATAACCGGGCACTTTTGTTACTGGTTGTGGGAAGCGATGTTGTCCCCTCCAAAGTGAGGGGCCACATGCAGCTACACCTTGTTGCTAAGAAGACTACTAGTGTGAGAAAGAAACTAGAAGAGAGGACAGAATTGAGAGGATCCTGGAAAGGAGGGTTGTACCCTTGATCAAACTACGTCCCAACTGTCTTGCAAGCTGGTCTCCCTGGGATGGGATTTAACCAAGTAAATATAGTAACGTTTTTGCTAAGTGAGTATGATGGTTTGAATGAAAATGGCTCCCATGGGGTCACTGGCTACCCTTATCAGCCTCTTGGGAAGGGGGCAAGGCCTTGTTGAAGTATGGGTCTGTGTGGCCTTGTTGCAGGAAGTGTGTCACTGGGGGTGAGTTTTAAGGTTTCAAATGCTCAAATACAGCCCAGTGTCATTCTTTCTTCTTGCTGCCTGCCAATCCAGATGTAGGACTCTCAGCTGCCTCTCTAGCACCATGTCTGCCTGCATGCCACCATGCTTTCGGCCATGTTGACAATGGACTAAACCTCTGAACTGTAAGCCAGTCCCAATTAAATCCTTTCCTTTATAAGAGCTGCTATGGTCATGGTTTCTCTTTGTAGCACTAGAAAGCCTAACTTAAGCCAATGATGAAACACTCATGAAATGCAACTACCAAGACAACCGAGGATGCAGTTCACTTGGCCGCTTGCTTACCTAGAATGTTCAAACCTCTGGGTTCCATCTCCACCATTGTACAGAGTGGTCCTGCAAACCTCTAGTCCCAGTATTTGGGAGGTGGAAGTAGGCAAATCAGGGTTCAGGGTCATTCTTGACGGCACAGGGAGTTCAAGGATGCCTAAGGAATGTCCAAGATCATGTGTGAAGAAAAAGAAACTCAAGTACCGAGCTATTTTCTTCCTTTGTCCATTAAATACAGCTAAAAGAGCAGCAGAGGAAATCTTGGTGAGGTACGCGGGGTAGAAGAGAAGACCCAAGTCCTAAGCGTGATTTCACTGATAGTAAGATATCCTCCAGTTACCTCTCATTTAAAAATGGGGGGGGATTTTCTCTATAATTAAAATATTCATATCTTTGCACCATTAGACCTCTGTGATCATCTCAGCCTAATGCCTTTTCTCTCCCTCAACTCCAGTCACAGAAAACAATGGGATTTGTTGCTTCCTGCTTGGAAACCCCGGCATGGTGTTTCATCCCTTCCCCTCCCCTCAGAACTGGAGAACAGGCCACACTATTGTCTTGAGGCCTCAGCAGACACTGAGAAAAAGAGGGCAGGAAGAGTCCCTACTGTGCAAATGTGCCTTGCAGCTGGTGGCATTCTCTACAGACGCGACAGACCCAGCACAGCTGTTCCTTGAAGTGCTGGTAGTGTACCGTACCAATGGACTTGACTGACTTCATCAGTCCTTCTGCTGAACTATGGGGCACTGAAAGCCAGGGTCTGAGTCAGATGGAAAAACAAACCTGAAGGTACAAGGATGAAATCCTGCTGACTTAGAAAGGAACTAACTCCTGTCTAGTTCGTGTTTCCACACGGGAGGATTTCTTCCCAGGAGTAGCTAAGCTGACCTCACACCTTTGGCTTTTGTTGTCCTCCCATGTGAAAAGCTATTTGGAGAGTTTGGAAGAAGGAGTCAGGTATCCATGGCTCAACCAGGTATACCTGTTTCTGTCTGTCTCCAGAGAGGAAATATGGTCTGATCTCCTGGCTGTAGGTTACCTTTTACCTCTACCAATGCTCAGACCGAAGGGGCGATCCTCAGACTGCCTAGACTGGACTGTGTAGCCACCAAACCTCAGACTCCACACTCCAGTGAGTTCCTGTCTCTTCCCCTTTATATTCTTCTCTCTGCCCAGCCACATCGCTCCTGTCTCCACCTCCCTAGTGCTGAGATTAAAGGTGTGTGACTCCCAAACACTGGGACTAAAGATGTGAGCCACCACCGCCTGGATCTGTTTCTGGATCAATCTTGTGTAGCCCAGGGTAGCCTTGAACTCACAGAGATCCGTCTGCCTCTGGGATTAAAGGTGTGTGCCTTCACTCTCTGGCCTCTAGTGGCTTAGATTTGCACTCTGATCTTCAGGCAAGCTTTAGTTATTGAAATACAAATAAACTATCACTACAGTTGATGCTGTATATCTCTTAGAAATAATTTTTGAGGGTGGACAGAAGCTGCCTCCTATAGATACAGATGAGTTTTCCACCTCATTTTTAAGCCTTCCAGCTTAAAAAAAAAATGGCAGATAAGGAACTTTTCACCAGTCATAGTTCCTGGATTTGGCAAATAACAGAAGACATCCAATAAAACAAAAGTCGTTACCAGTGACCCCATTATTAGTAGAGTGTAATGGCCAAGCTACATCCAGGACAATTCATGCAATTGAGTTAGGGCAGCCATATTGCCCCTGGAAACTCTGCTTTGCTTGTTACTCACATGTGCCACTAAAACAGATCTTCCTTGTGTATTCACACTAATGTTCAGTGCAAGAAAATACAAATATGGACCCAGGGCAAAAGCTATGATCTGAAAGAAACACAACTGATTCAAAAGATGATCCAACAACCACCTCTTACTGCACTCAGCTTGGGTACTATTGCACCTTGGTGACTGAGGAACCCGACCTGAAGGCTTTGGTCTGTCCCTGACAGGCTGAACAGAAGTGGCTAAGCCAATGAGCCTTCCTGGGCCTTTGGTTTCCTATCTCTGAAATGCTTGCTCACCAAAGCTAATATATTTCATTGTTGTTGTTCCCTGTCTCAGTATATGCAAAACAGCTTTGAGGAAGACACAGGAACCATTTTAAGAGTTCAAGAAGCTGTGGACATTGTGCCATGTGCACCATTATCTGATAATAGCACCGTAGAAGAAAAGGCCATATATAATCACATCTCATGCCAATTTAAGGAACTATTTGTAAGACCTAGAGGTCTTCGGAACACTAGGAATTCAACCAATGGTGAACTGACTTAAGGGTGTATTTAACAAATGGCAGGGTTAAGTGCTGTCAGGTAAATCCAGGTTTCCCGAACTCTCCACTATCGACACCAGAAGCTGGACGGACCCTGGAGGGCAGGGGTAGCTATGCTGTGCATTTAAGGTGTTCCACACCTTAAATCTTGTGATCTCTATTCACCAGATGCCAGTAGTGTCCATACAGTAGTGACAGATAAAATTTCCCAGACATTGCCAAATAGTCCCTGGGGGTAGGGGATTGCCTCTAGTCAAGAACCACTGACTAGTGGTTTAAATTATCTAAATTGGGTAATTCCCAGCAACTCAGTAAAGTCAACTTTCTTCAGTCTTGACTGTGCCAAAATGCTATGGGCTGTAACGACCTGGCAGGAAGACCCTCGGTCTTCACTCTGTTTCCAACCTTGTCTCCAGCCTCTTCACCATCAGGCAGCTTCTGCTGATGTCCTCTGTCCCCTTTCAAGGCTCTGTGTTCACTGAGCTCGGTAAATCAAAGTGTCATCACGTTCTCCTTCTGAGTAAGAGTGTTTCCCTGGGGTCTAAGAAATGGCTCGGCAGCTTAAGGAACCTTCTGCGAACGCTAATGACCAGAATTCGATCCTCAGGACCGAAGGGGTGGTGGAAGAAGAGAACCAATTCCCATAAGCTGTACTCTAATCCATATATGTAGGGTGGCACACTGGGATCCATACATGTGTGTGCATACACATGCGTACGTGCACACTTGCACGCATGCAAACACACACACACACACACACACACACATACACACAAACACACACTAGTTCTTTTCTTGTCATCTTTAACCAAACCTTAGGCTGTCAGGAAATGAAAGGATAAAAAGCCATCTCCTGCTAAACACTAACTACCAGGATGGTCTGAGTTCTGCCACCTGAAATGGGGGCAGGCTCATTAGAAACCATCTTTATTTACAATTTGTTCTATTATAATAATATGAGATAGGAACAGTGTGTTAAAAGCAAGAACAGGCAGTAATAAGCAACAGTGTTAGCAGGTGTTTCCTAGAGAGGAAAGGTGAGCTACCTCCTGCTTACAGTGGGGTTTAATTTTCACCTTCTTCAGACTTCACAATAAGGTTGCATTTTAATGAGAGTTTTGGTGGGACCATTCAAGACCCAAAAGCAGATTAAGATAATGGATTTACACCCTGGTGATGGTTCTTACCATATTTTGAATCTAAAATGCCCCTCCCATAGTTCAAGGTTTTGAACACTTATTTCCCAGATGCCGGCAATATTCTGGAGGACTACAAAGCCTTTAAGAGGTGGCATCTAGCTGGAAGAAGTAGGTTAGCAGGGTGGGCCTTTGAAAGTTATACCCGGCTCACTTTCAGCTTCGTCCTCTGCTTCCTGGTCCATGGGGA